>PVLC010043215.1:0-12656 GCA_004027655.1 Graphiurus murinus | reverse complement strand
GAGACCCCACAGAGACACCCCCCCACAGAGATCCACACCGAGACCCCACACAGACACAGAGAACTCCACAGAAACCCACACTGGGAACCCACAGAGGCCCACAGATAGACACCCACAGAGGCCCACAGATAGACACCCACAGAGACCCACATTGAGATCCCACTGAGACCCCACAGAGATACACACTGACCCTCACAGAGACCCCACAGAGACTCCATAGAGAGAAACAGACTCAGAGAGAGACCCTCACAGAGATCCCCACAGAGAGACCCTTATAGAGGGTCCCACAGAAACCCACACTGAGACCCCACCGGGGACCACACAGACATGGCCATCGAGACGCACACAGAGTCCTCTGACAGAGAGAGCACTCACAGAAACACCTTACGAGGAGTTCTGTCAAATAATGCATGGATGTCTCACAGAGACCTCTCACAGAGACTTGTGTTAGGAGAGACCTCAGTGACCTTCATGGAAGCCAAGACAGTGACTCCCACCAACAGCCACATGGGCCTCCTGCAGTGATCTCTCCAGATGCACAGAGACGTGCACAGAGACACTCAGAGACAGCACAGAGACCCACGCAGACCCCACGTGGATTTCCAGAGACCTCATACCGGCACCTCTGAGTTCCCACGGAGACCTGACACACAGACTTCCCACGGAGAGTCTACATCTGTCTTTCCTTCCTAGCGGGTCTGAAACCACTTAGCCCGGTGGTAGCACAAGGGGGTACCACCAGCTGCGCCCCAGGACCCTGAGACACCCGGACATTGTCCACATGACCCCGAATGGGGACATGCAAGGGAAGTTTTGTTCCTTTGTAATGTTATTGCCTCTAAGCAGAAGAATTACAGATTTCACGTGTCGACCTGCAGAATCTTTTCCTTCACAGGGCTCACCAGCTTCAGCTCTGGACCACAATTCAGAGAACCAAAAATTTAAAACATGAGCTGGGTAAGGTGGCACACACCTGTGATCCCAGTACTTGGGAGTCTTGGATAAGAGGATTGCAGGTTTCAAAATAAAAAAAATTAAAAGGTATAGCTTGGAGGATGTTTCTGGGTTCAGTCCCCAAGACAAAAAAAATATTTTAGATGTGAATAAAATACTGCCAACTTCCAATGACAGAAAATTTTTATTTGTCCAGTTATTTGTCTAGTCAAATGTTTTCAATGGACACTTATTTTTTATTTTATTGGGGACAAGACCTGAGGTCAAGATGGTTGACTACTTTGAAAATATAGGAAAGCCTTGTAACAAATGGACTCTAGGAGTGTGAAACACACTGGCAAAAAGGCCCCTAGAGTCACACTCACCTCCCAGGGCCCTGTGCAAGCGGGACACCATCACCACCATTCCTACAAACACGGAATTGCAAAAAGAGGAAGAGTTCATGGAGTTAGGGATCTAAAGTAGAAAAGAACGAAGTTTCCACTAACAGAAAATGTCCAGTCTCTCTATGTCATTCTCTTCTCTCCTCTCTCTCTCTCTCTCTCTCATATAGACACATGAATATATCATAATTTGAAGAATGGCTGCATGACCAAGGAATGTAGTAAAAAATGAAAATAAGTAGTGGTTTAAAGGAGAAATATTTAGCTGGATGTGGTGGCATATGCTTGTAGAAGTACTTAGAAGTAAGTACTGGGATTACAAATACTGAGTACTTATGTAGTACTTAGAAGTAAGTACTGGGATTACAAATACTGAGACAGAAGAATCATGGGTTCGAGGACAGCCTCACATCTTAGTGAGATCCTTAGCAATTTAGTGAGACCCTGTTTAAAAAAAGGGGGGGGGAGGTGGCTGGGGGTGTAGCCCAGAGGTAGACTGTCCCTGGGTTCAATCCCCAGTACCAATAAATAAAATAAAGGAGAAATAGTTTTCTACTTGCATTATCTAGCCCAGGGCAGAAACCAGACAAAAATACAAATAACCTCAATCATAAAATTCCAAGGGCACGTAGGGGCCACAACAGATGGTGTCAGCAAAGCTGCTGTCTGACCCTGTCTGTATTTGTCCAGGGCCTCCAGCCTCTGGGGAGATGGAGGAAATGACTCAGTCTCCCACATCTGCAAAAACAAAAGAAACAGGCTGTTAGGAATGTCAGGAACAAAGGTGTGAGAGAAAGACCACCCACACCTGTTGCAGAACCTTATTACCAGCCCCGTGTCCATCCCCCACTCCACCCCTTCCCAAATTGATCCCTACAGAGTAAGCCTAAAAGAGCAACTCCTTCCTCAAAACCCTTCCTCAGCATCCTACCAAATTAGAAAAACTCATGACCGGGTGTGGTGGCACATGCCTGTAATTCCAGTACTTGGGAGGCTGAGACAGGAGGCTTGCAAGGTGGAGGCCAGCCTCAGCAACTTAGAGAGGTCCTTAGCAATTTATCAAGAGTCTGTTTAAAACAAACAAACAAACAAAATACCCCCCCCCAAAAAAAAAGGAAAGAAAAGCAAAAAAAATCCCAAAAGCAAAAAATGGATTGGGCTGGGTGTGGTGGTGCACACTTGTAATCTCAGTACTTGGGAAACTGAGACAGGAGGATCACAGATTCGAGGCTAGCCTCGGCTACTTAGCGAGGCCCTCCGCTACTTAGTGAGATCCTATTTCAAAGTAAAGAATAAAAAATAGATGTAGCTTGGAGTCAGAGGTAGAATGCTCCTCGGTTCAATCTCCAGTACCTTCTGTCTCAGCCTACCAACTGCTGGGATTATAGGGGTGCAACCACCATACTGGGCTTGAGCATCTTCTTCCTGGATCCCAGAAACCCAGAAGCCTCCCCTCCGGGCCTGACTGGTGCTGGCTCTGCAGGCAGGAGTGTGGTGTCTCCAGCAGCAGGTTTGGAAGGGTCACCGTGCAGAGGAAGCTGGACCTGGGGCTCCTGTGTTAGTGAGAGTCAGCCTCGGGGTGTGGGTAGAGAGGCCTAGGGAGTAGAAGGAACCGGGGTGAAGTTCACCATGGAGACCAACAGGCCTGGTCCTAGTGCCTGGCAGGGCTGAGCCTGGTGGTCTACCCGCGCCCCTCTGTCTTTGTTGTCAGGGCCCTTGGAGCCTGCAGTGACCATCCTTGCTTTCTGTGTCCAGGAAGCCCGAGAAAGACCCAGCGCCTCCCTGGTGCCCTGGCTGTCCCTGGGCAGGCCGCTCATGGTGGCCTAGCCCCTGGGCACAGGGGACCCTGTGGCGAGGCGGCTCAGCACAGAGGCCCAGAGCTGAGCTCAGGGGAAAGTGGTGCCATGAGCGGGCAGGAGGCTTCGGAGGTGCCCCGAGCCTTGTATCCCAGCAGGCCGCTCCTCCCTGCCACCCTACCTGCTAGCGTTGCTGAAGAAAGGGGCAGGGACCTGGGTCCAGCCTGCTGCTCCCCTGCCCTGAGCCTTGCTCTAGCCCAGCGGTGCTGCTCTGCAGCCCAGGCCGGGCACTGGGCATGGGAGGGGGCGGCTCTGCGGGCCTTGCTGCTCAGCCAAGGGCAAGGCCAGGGTGCCAGACCCGTTGTGTGTGGAGGGTGGGTTTGGTTTCCTTGGGTTTCTCTCTAGTTCACCCTACAGGGTCCCTGGTTCCTGAGGGGCTTTTGACCCAGCGTGTGCCATCGACACTGCTTCTTCATCCTATCTTTTATTATCATCTCACATTCACTTCCATGACACTTCTGTGTCCCACCCTAGGGCCTGCAGAGACGCCCTGAGTGGACATCGTCCCTCTGGAGCAGGCCTCTGCATCTGGTCACTGCTTTCCTATCATCTCCTCAGCATGCTTGCCAGACCCTGGTCTCGTCTCTGGGGCCTGGGCAACGAGGACTACAGCAAGGGACCCCTGGCCAGGGGGCTCCTCTGACCCAGGACCATCGGAGCCCAGGCCTCGGCTTGGCTTGGGGTGTGGAGTGAGAAGTATTCGCTTCTTAGAGCTGAGTAGCAGACCAGATCAGAAGCGACAGCAGCGGGGGGCTGCCCATGTTGGGTGCTGGTCAAATGTCTCCTGACCGTGGGGGTGTGAGTTTCCCTGGTTCCAGGGCTTCAGTCTGTGAAAGATGTTGTTAGTGCTCACCGCTTCCCTGTGCTAAGTGCTCAGGAAGCACACATCCCAGCAGCACCCAGGACCCTGCCTCAGGCTTTCTCTGGCCAAAGAGCTGTGTGGCCTAAGGCCAGAGCAGAGGGGCCGGGCGGGGGTAAGTGTCCCTGGATCATGTCCTCTGGCCCCCAGTAACAACAAAGCTGGTGGCCACACACCTTAGCTTCCTTCCCTTTAGGAGGGACCGTGAGGCATGCGGGCTTCTTTCAGCAGCCCCTGCTGACTGGCCCAGTTTCCCATAGCAGCAACCCGCTGACTGGATCCTGCAGGGTTAGCTTCCTTCCATGCAATGGGGGGCTTCCCAACACCCCTGCTGGCACCCCTCAGGATCACTACCCAAATACCCCGACTCCCCCTATCTCAGAGTGTCATGAGAGCCAGCCCAGGAAGGGCCACTCTTGCCTGGCATGTCAAACCACCATCCCCTATTCCATGGGTCCGAGTGCTTTGTCTCTGTCCAGTTTTAGTCCAACCTTAGTAAGTACAGAATTCATGTTGATTTTTTTCAGTAGAGTTGGTAGACACCTGCTGCTGGTTCAGCCCTAGCGGTGGAGTTTGCCAGGGGCCCAGGAAGGAGCCCCTCCGTCTCTTCCTGAGCATCTTCTGGGTGCATGATGGGAAGGTTTGCTGAGCCCTTGAATTTCCAGCAAAAAGAGCAGCTGGCAGTCATCCCTATATGACAGTTCCCATCCAGGGCTGAACTGGAGATGTGTTCTACTGCTTTGAAGCCTTTTGCTATCTGCAGTTCCCCAGGTGTAGGTGGCCCAAGATCCAGAAAGGAGGACAAAAATGACACTGGGATTCCAGATTCCCGATTCCTGGCTCCCAGTCCCATTCGGTTACAAGGCTTTCCCGTGTCTATGCTGCTCTGCTTGTTTGCAGGACAGGCCGTATAAATGGAGCTGGTGGTGGACTTTATCATGTCTGCACATGCTGTGTTTTTGATTGAAGGACTGAAAGTCAGGCGATGCTGGGATGATGTGGGGAGCACAGAGGTGTAAGGACATTACTCTGTATTGATTGCATCTTGGTGAGCCCCAGCTCACCTGGCTGCTTCACAACAGATTGCTAGATTTGTTCTAACCAGGGCACTATTGGGGTGTCTCAGAGGCAAGACTCCAGCCGCTCTGGATTTAAAAATGAACACATGCATTGGGTTTTTTTTCTTCCTGTTTGCTAAATACTTGATGACTTTTCTTTTTACAGTATATATAAAGACTTATTTTTTCACACTTCATAACATAGAAATGTGGAGCAAACAGTAAAATTCTGGCGTTATTGATCCAAATATTTATGTCCAACCAAGCAGTAGTTTAATAAGCAATATCTATCATACACAGAATACATTAACCATTATTGGCCCATTTCATTTTTGCTCATACTTGGCTAGAGATAGTTGAAATTTTGAGTTTCATATTACGCTTTTAACATCTTGCTTTCTCCTATCCCAATAAGCTGATTTTGAATTCTCTGATTATTTAAGAGAATGTTATCTTCCAAAGCCACTTGTAGATGACCATGAATCATTACCCCTCCCTCCCCACAAGTTCAGAACAGCCACCAGTTTCAGTGGTCACTGAGACTTGGAAAAGGACTTAATACTTGTTGAATGAATGAATGAATAACTGAGGGCTTATTTTGCTGTAAAGTGACTTCTGACTTATAAGAGAGATATTAAGTTACTTTCCATATACTTCAGTGCAGAGATTTCTTACAGTCTACTCCTCCTTTGATCTGTAACCCTAACTTCTTAACTTAACTAAATATACATTTTCTGAGACATTTTATACATATGAATACAGTTCTAATGGCATGATCTACTACACAACAATGATTCCTTACAAAGAGAAAGTAAAAGTAAAAAGCAAAGATGTTGTCGGATGGAAAATAATAAATATAAACTTTCAAAGGCAAATTTTCAACAGAAACAGAAATGTGATATGAAATCAGAAGTGAAAGTAGAGAGCTGGGCATGGTGGTGCATGCCTGTAATACTAGTAATTGGGAGACTGAGACAGGAGGATCGCAGGTTCAAGGCCAGCCTTAGCAATGTAGAGAGATCTTCAGCAACTTAGCAAGACCCTGTTCAAAATAGAGAATAAAAAGCCGGGCATGGTGGCGCATGCCCCTGAGTTCAATCCCCAGTACCACAATAAATAAATAAATAAATAAATAAATAAATAAATAAATAAATAAATAAATAAATAAATAATAGGTCTGGAGATGTAGCTCAGAGGTAGAATGCCCGTGGGGTTCAATCCCCAATACCAAAAGAAAAGAAGAGAAAAGAAAAGAAATGGAAGTAGACGCTGAGACTCCAGAGCAATTGGATAGTTGAAACTGTGAAATTAGAGAGTGTTTTATTTCTTTGACTTATTGTGCACAACATCACTAAATTTAAACATTTTTAGTTTTCCCTAGAGCCAGGTGCAATGGTGCATGACTGTAATGCCAGTACTTGGAAAAATATACCTCCTTAAATTGAGTTAAGGATGTGGGTACACTTTTTTGTGGTACTGGGTATCAAGCCCAGGGGCATTCTACCTTCAAGCTGCACACCCAGCCCTATTTTATTTTTGAAACAGGTTCTTACTAGGTTGACAAGAGTCTCACTACTTGATGAGGCTGTCCTTGAACCTACGATCCTCCTGTCTCAGCCCCCCAAGTACTGGGATTACAAGTGTGTGCAACTATACCTGGCTGTGGGTAGACTTTTGAAGAAAGTGTTCTATGTGGCAAGACAGGATGCGGCATGTTAGCTTGAATTTGGAATTAGGAAAATGGTAATCCTCCCAAGATTGTTGATTAGCTCTTGTATACATTACCCAACCTCTGTGATACTGAGATGTCTCACTTCATTTTACATCTATTACAATTTGGCACCCACATTAAAAAAAAAGACCCAGTTAATGAAAAATGAGGAAAAGAAGGAATTTGCTATGAAGGAGTTGTGAGCACTAACATGAGCTATGTGTTTCTTTGCCATAGTTTCCTAAGGGTGAAATTGGTCAGGTCAAATGTAAGTTGGACAAAATGCCAGGGATGTTATGAATCAAGACATCCTGGAAGGCAGCTTCCTACTGCCCTCTTGCACGAGAG
Organism: Graphiurus murinus; assembly: GCA_004027655.1. Classification (NCBI taxonomy): domain Eukaryota; kingdom Metazoa; phylum Chordata; class Mammalia; order Rodentia; family Gliridae; genus Graphiurus; species Graphiurus murinus. Next base: position 5,487 of record PVLC010043215.1, on the reverse strand, counting down.
AGCTGACACCTCTCCCTGATAAGGTCACTAAGATCCAGGGAACCAGAGACAAGAGATGAACTTTTGAGCAGCTTATGTGTCTCTGAAGATATGGATATATTTTTCCCTACCCAACCCAATACATTTTACAATTTCTTCTCTCTTTAGCAAACTTTTCAATTTCTGACTCTTTTAAAAAATTCTTTTCACGTTCAACTTGCTGCTGTGAAATGTCCTCGATTCATGATGTCTTCAATACTGATGTAAAAATGTTCATGGCAGTCTAGCAGTATAATTTTGTCTTATAGAAATGGCAAGGCTCAGGAAGATGTCAACTGAAAATCCACTTATGTTTATTATGACATAGGTGACTTTAGGTAATTATTTAAATTTCTTGAGTCTCCATTTCTAAATCTGTAACAAGAATGTGATAATTCTAAGCCCATGTGTTGGTGGTGAGGATTAAATAAGACAGTGCTGACAAAGCATTTTTTTATGTAACCAATAGGTAATAGCATTTGTCATTCCATCAGGTAGACTGGGAAGCAGGTCAGAGTCATCAACTCTTTATTTAAATATATCTTCATTTGTGTTTGCATTCCGATCGCCTTGCTCTTCCTACACCAGCTCTACTACCCGAACTCACAGACCCCATTGTTACATTCCTGGGCTCTTAAGGTTCAACCTGGGTTCCTTGAAGTCTTTAATTCCAGTCCCATTATTCCCATGGGTTTTTTGTTGTTTGCTTTCTTTTTGCTTTCTTTTCTCATACCTAGGCATTTTTTAAACTTTTATTTATTTATTTTTAAATTTTGAAACAGGGTCTCATTAAGTTCCTGAAGGTCTCAATAATTTGCTGAGGCTGGCCTCCAATCTGTGCTCCTCCTATCTCAACCTCCCAGGTACTGAAATCACAGTTGTGTGCCACTGTACCCACTTGTTGTTTCTTAGAAAAAAAATGTAAGGTACCTTTTGACACATGGAATTGGAAACAATATTTTTTGCTGATTAATATTTGCTAACTGTTGAAAGAGATGAACAATTGGCAGATGAGTTCAGTAATCAATGAACATCATTACAGGAAGGCGGTTTCCCAAGATATGGGACATGAACCTGTAGGGAATTTTTGGTATTTGAAGCAATCTTGCAGAGCCCTAATGTCAAGACAATGTCATGTCCACGGCTCCTGAAATCTGGCAGGGGCAGTAGGATGTTCACTCAGCATGTGCAGGCAGGCTGACTGTAATGACAAGCTATGCAGCGAGGAGGACATCTAGGGACCTCACAGCCACATGTTTTTCGAGGGACACCCCAAGGAGCAGAAGGCTTGGCTGACTTCTCCCAGTTGATGGGGACCAGCTTGGACCTTGAGGGAATGATCCCTGAGCCACTGTGCTCCTGACAGCCACCCGTCACTCTTCCCAAGTCGCTTCCTGAATAATGCTCTGAACTTTCATCCAGACTTGAGCAATGCAAAAGTCTGCTTCATGCTCTGCTCAGCTCCTCCTGGGTTGTGGTTGGCGAAGACAGCTCCTGTCTCCATCATCTGACCTTGGTAGGAACTGCTGTGCTTCAGGAAATCCCCGTCAGCTTAAACACACCAGAAAGAAGAATGAAAACTATCTTAAATTGCATGTTCTCCTTAATATGGGGAAGCTAGGGAGAAAGTAGGACATAAGAGGGACTCTAGATGAAGAAGAAGAAACCTTAGATGAGCAAAGAAGGTGATTAACTGAAGGTGATGGGGTTGGGGAGGGAAACACTCTAATGCACATGATATACTTTCACAAACATATCAAAGTCAATCACTAAACTGAACTTGAGAAGGAGGGAGGGCAAGGGAGTGGGGCGAGAATTGGGAATTGGGGAAGGGTTAAATGAGAATTCTGTGCATGTATACCTTTACCAACTTGTACCTAACAAAGATGTATGATTACAATGCATCAATAAAAAAATAAATAAAAAACAAAACTTTTCAGCTTAAAACAAAACGAAAAGTAAAAATGAATGAATCAGCAGGGTGTGGTGGTGGAAAAAAAAAAGAAAACTATCTTAGAAATGATCTAATTGGAGCTATCACCATCTCATTTGAGTGTGTGTGTGTGTGTGTGTGTGTGTGTTCTACCTCTGAGCTATACCTCTAGTTCTATTTTTTATTTTGAAACAGGGTCTCACTAAATTGCTGATGGCCTTGCTAAATTGCAGAGCCTGACCTCCACCCTGTGATCCTCCTGTCTCAGCCTCCTGAATACTAGGAGCATAAGAGTGCTCCTCTGCATACTCTTCAGTGAAAACTTAGAGCACTTCCATTGTAGTGCTGCTGCACACAATAAACCAGAGAACTAAAATGCTCTCTTGCCCCAACTCTCCAGTTCCTCTGGAGTCTCAGCCTCTACCTGCACCTCATAGTGATTATTGTCCATCTCTAATTCAAGGCTTTTACAAGCCTGACTATTTTAAGAAGCATTTTTATGGAGAAAGGAAAGGTGGTTGTTTTCTTACTTAATACTTCTTCAGGCATTCATAGTCTCGATCATATCGTTGAATGTATGAGACAAAAAGTTTCACACACTCACATCTATGTCTGGGAAGAGTTACTGCAGGATCCAGAGGGAAACATCCCGGGTACTGTGTGCACACATGCTTCTATCACAGGAAACCTCAGGCACAATAAGAGTTGGTTTATTTATTTATTGTGGTACTGGGGATTGAACCCAGGGGTATCCTATCTCAGAGCTAAACCCTTAGCCCTATTTTATTGTTTTACTTGGAAACAGGGTCTCGCTAAGTTGCAGAGGACCTCACTAAGTAGCTGAGGCTGGCTGCAAACCTGAAATTCTCCTGTTTCAGTCTCCTAAGCACTGGGGTTACAAGTATGTGCCACAACGCTCCTCAAAAAGTATATTTAAAAATGCTATTTAGGTGCACTTTCACAATCAATGTCAGAGGAAACCTGCAATGAAGGGAAATTGACTGATATTTCCCTGTGAAGTTGAGCAGGAGACTGACTAAGCAGGGGTACTCCATAGATATGCACTCTGAGCCCACAGGTGGATGCCAGGTATGGTGAGCCTCCTGGAGCAGGTGGGCAGGCTGGATCCTTGGACCTGCAGCATCCTGCTGTCATTCACTCCAGAGCTCTAAAGCTTAGATATTCTATAATTACATCTCACTTTTACATAGTGGAAACAACTTACCAAGTAACTTTGAAAGGAAAGGGAAAGTTGGTGTGAGCTCATTGCAAGGAGGAGGAGGTTGCTGGTGTATTGCAAATGGGTGCCTGGTGAGAGTGCTCTCCCCAATAGATACTCCACTCAGAGCCACTGGCCTGGGAAAGGCAGGGAGCTGCACCCATCTGCCTTTTTGTGCAAAGTGTTCTATACAAAGAAGAAAGGAAAAATCCTTCAACTATTCTCGTTTTGCAACATGACCTAAATGACTAGAATGTCTATTACCGAGATGTTCTTGAAGGCTGATCTTTAAGCTAGCATGAAATTAAGGAGGCAAGGGGAATGAAGTTTAAAATTCAATCCCTACCTGAGATATGCTCATTGGTGAAAGCAGATTAAGCTTAATCTTTTGGGAAGTGAAGGACATGGCCCTTGAGTCAAAGGAGATTTCCTATGTGACAGGCACTGTGTGACTTGTACCCCTAGCTGCAGGCTTTGACTGAAGTTCTCAGGGAGCTCGGTACTTAATACGGCATCTTAATTTCAGCTCTGCCAATGAGTCACTGTGGGGTTCAGACAATGGAGATGTGCCCTGGAACCGTCACAGAAAAGAATCAGATGGGCCCCAGTGATCCTAGGCATTGGACTGGAGGCAGAAACTTTAGGCTTTCTGTCTTTGGTGAACAGGGGGTACATTTTTTGTTGGCCAAAAAAATAATTGTATTGGGTTAATGAAGAAGGTGTATAATTCCCAGATCACTGTGTGCAGGGACGTACGTGAGTGAATTCTGGGCACCCAGGATGATCATGCTTTCACTCAAGATGTGCTATGCGTCTGGCCTGGTAGTTCCACCACTGAAGAAAGTCATACCAGGTGCCCTTAAAAATTTGAAACCTAAGCTGGGTGTGGTGGCGCATGCTTGTAGTTCCAGTACTTGGGAGGCTGAGACTGGAGGATCCAGGTTCGAGTGAGACCCTGTTTCAAAATGAAGAATAAAAAATAGTAGTGGGGGTGTAAGTTCAATCCCTAGAACCGCAAAAAAAAAAAAAAAAAAAAAACCTAGCCAGGTGTGGTGGCGCACACCTGTAATCCCAGTGCTTGGGAGACTGAGAGAGGAGGGTCAACGTTTGGTTTGAGACCAGCCTCAGCAATTTTATTTATTTATTTATTTATTTATTTATTTATTTATTTATTTATTTATTTTTTAATTTAATTTTTTTGCATGGATTTTTTATACATTTCTTGAGTACAATAGGGTTACATAGACATTTATGACATATCAATCATTGTCAGTTCACAAGTAGCACCACTTCTTCATTTACACGTATAGCCCACATTCTTAACATAGCCTGGTAAAGCAAACTTTCTAGAGTCATAAAACCATACTCCTTTAGGGTCATATCTTTACTTTCCAAGAAGTAGGAGGGTCTCTCATCTACGCATTCTAGGGGCAATCTCCAGACTTTGAGACACCAATGTAGCCATAGCAGAAGAGACAGTATAATTGCTCATATATGCAGATAGCAACTGCCAGGGGGGAAAGAGCCCAGCTGGGCTCCCACAACTTCCCTGTTTTTATTTTAAAATGCACGAAGGACTGTGCCTGTCTTAGGTCGTTTCCTACCCCCGTCATGGGGTCTCAATGAGTAATTCAACAAGCCCTGTCTTAGGTTGATTTGCCCTGAGAAAATCGAACCCGTCATTGACTACCAGGCCCTGTGCGAGGCAGTGCTTGCAGTTTTATTCCATGTAAATCTGCTCATATACTAACATAGGCATTGATCACAAGGGGTACAACAAGTGGTAGAATGCATAAACCTAGAATGACTATTGCTGTTGCTACGATAACTCCTCCTAGCCAAGAGTTATGTAAACGAGGACCAGGTAGTGACCAAGGCTTGAAGCCAATCTACAAATGTCTTAGCTGTTTCTGCCAGGTTAATAGAAGTGGGCTCCGCATTACGTAGATCCAAAATCTCTGGGTGTAACTTTAACAAATCTTTTTTTTTTTTTTTTTCATCTTTCACTTATTTGGTGCATTGTAATTACACATCTTTGTTAGGTACAAGCTAGTATATGTAAAGACATCCATACACACATTTCTCATTTAACCCTTCCCCAATTCCTGCCCCGCTCCTTCCTCCTCCCTCCTTCTCAAGGTCAGTTTAGTGATTGACTTAGATGTGTTCATAGAAAGTACATCATGTTCATTAGGGTGTCCTCCCTACCCCCTTCACCTTCTGTTAAGTCAAATTCTTTGTTCACCTAAGGATTCTCCTTCTTCATCTGGAGTCCCTCTTATGTCCCATTTTCTCCCTAGCTTCCACATATTAGGGA
>PVLC010043214.1:0-12634 GCA_004027655.1 Graphiurus murinus | reverse complement strand
GACCGGAGGATCTGGGTTCCCGGCCAGCCTCAGCTACCTAGTGAGGCACTCCGCAACTTAGTGAGACCCTGTTTCAAAATAAAAGAATAAAAAATAGGGCTGGGGGTATAGCTTGGAGGTAGAATGCCCCTGAGTTCATTCCCCAGTATCGCCAAAAAAAAAAAAAAAAAAAAAAGGAGCTTAGAATTCAGAAGTCAAGTGCTAAGAAAAACAAAAGAGGCCGGACGTGGTGGTGCATGCTTGTAATCCCAGCATTTGGGAGGCTGAGATTGGAGGATCTGGGTTCCCGGCCAGCCTCAGCTACCTAGTGAGGCCCTCCACAACTTAGTGAGGCCCTGTTTCAAAATAAAGAATAAAAAATAGGACTGGAGGTGTAGCTCGGAGGTAGACTGCCCCTGAGTTCAATCCCTAGTACCATGAAAAAAAAAAAAAAAAAAAAAGCTGGACATGGTGTTGCACGTTTGTAATTCCAACTACTCAGGAAGCTGAGGCAACAGGATCACAAGTTCGAGGCCACCCTGGGCAACTTAGTTAAAATAAAAAGCAATGGGATATAGCTCAGTAATAGAGTACACGGGCTCAATCATCAGTACTGCAAATTTTTTAATTAAAAAGGGTATCAAGCCAGGTATGATGGCACACATTTGCAATCCTAGTATTTGGAAGGCTGAAACAGGAAGAATGCAAATTCACGGCTAGCCTCAGAAACTTAGTGAGGTCTGCTGCAACTTAGTGAGACTCTGTTTCAAAATAAAAAAATAAAAAATAGGGCTAGGGGTGGTGCTTGGAGGTAGAATGTACCTGGGTTCAATCCTCAGCACCCTCCCCACCCCCACCCCCCCACACAACACACAGTATCTGCCACTATTTTTATCATTTATTTTCATTGTAAGTTTTTTTTTTTTTTTTTTTTTTTTGCGGTACTGGGGATTGAACTCAGGGGCATTCTACCTCCAAGGTACACCCCCAGCCCTATTTTTTATTCTTTATTTTGAAACCGAGTCTCACTAAGTTGCAGAGTGCCTCACTAGGTAGCTGAGGCTGGCCGCGAACCCGGATCCTCTGGTCTCAGCCTCCCGAATGCTGGGATTACAAGCATGCGCCACCACGCCCGGCTCATTGTAAGTTCTAATGTAAACATACATTTTCAAATAATGAGCCAAGTTTCACTTGTTCCATTTCAAATTATATAGAAGTTTAATATATTCTTATACTTAAACTATATAATGACATTTTAATTAATGCTCTTAAAGCATAGAAATACTTAATTGGTAGAGAAAACAGGTGATACATAAACATGAAGCAAAAAAAATTTTTTTTTTTTTTTTTTTTTTTTTGCGGTACTTGGGATTGAACTCAGGGGCTTTCTACCTCCAAGCTACACCCCTAGCCCTATTTTTTATACTTTATTTTGAAACAGGGTCTCACTAAGTTGCGGAGGGCCTCACTAAGTAGCTGAAGCTGGCCTCGAACCCAGATCCTCCAGTCTCAGCCTCCCAAATGCTGGGATTACAAGCGTGGGCCACCATGCCCGGCAAAAAAATTTTTTGTGTGTGTGGCACTGGGGTTTGAACCCAGGGGCACTCTACCTCCAAGCTACACACCCAGTTCTATTTTTTTATTCTTTATTTTGAAACAGGGTCTACTGGCGCACGCTTGTAATACCAGTACTTGGGAGGCTGAGACAGGAGGATCACAAGTTCGCAGCCAGCCTCAGCTACTTAGTGAGACACTATGCAACTTAGTGAGACCCTGTTTCAAAATAAAGAATAAAAATAGGGCTAGGGGTATAAGCTCGGAGGTAGAATGCCCCTGAGTTCAATCCCCAGTACTGCAAAAAAAAGTATTTTACCTATTTTACTAGTATTTCCTAGAAAAATATAGTCAACATTAACATTCTCCACCTCTTACTAATAACATAGAAAACATGGTGTGACACATTCACTGGCAACATGGTTGCTATGGCAACAGGTTCCACCCTCCTCCCTCTACTTCCATCAGACATCCACTTACATTTGACGTCTGATATACTCTTTCAGCAACGCTTCTTCCACAGGATACACTTGCACGCCTGTGCCATCATCATAGTAATACATCATACTTGTATTAAGTTCTGTTTGAAATGGCTGGTCAGTCCTTTCACTGTGTTCTCCATATCCGTAAGAATAATCAAAGTTCACTTGATGTAAATATAAAGAAAAATAAAGTGATCAGATTATAAAAAGGAAGAAATAGTTACTATAAATAAATCCAAAGTGAAGTATTTTAAGGGGTAAATATAAAACGACACTTATCAGTACCAGAAATACTAGAATAGACAATAATATGAAAAACATAACACAGAACTTGCTCACTTTTTTCAAAGTTCATCTAATTTAACAAAACAAAGAGTCCTGTCATACATACATCGAGGATTTCCTCTGCCTCGTCCTCGGCCCCGTCCTCTGCCTCTTCCTCGGCCTCTAAAGGAACCTCGGATGTTACCACCCTCACTTCTCACACTGGATACTTCATCCTGATCATCTCTCTTTTCTCTATCACGCCTCCAGCCTTTTTAAAATAAAAAATATTTTATAAATTTCAATTTGTAAAGCCAGGCATGGTGGCGCACGCTTGTAATCCCAGTAATTGTGTGGCTGAGACCGGAGGATCTGGGTTCAAGGCCAGCCTCAGCTACTTAAGGCCCTCTGCAACTCAGTGAGACCCTATTTCCAAATAAAGAATACAAAATTGGTCTGGGGGTGTAGCTCAGAGGTAGAATCCCCCTGGGTTCAATACCCAGTACTGCAAGAAAAAAAAAAATCAATTTGCAGCCAGGCATGGTGGCCCACATTTGTAATCCCATGACTTGGTGACTTCGGAGGCTGAGATAGGAGGATGACAGGTTCACAGCCAGCCTCAGCTATTAAGTGAAGAAATCCGCAACTTAGGGAGACCTTGTTTCAAAATAAAGAATAAAAAAATAGGGCTGGGGGGTGTAGCTTGGAGGTGGAATGCCCCTTGGCTCAACCCCTAGTACTGCAAAAATAAATAAAACTGCAAATTGCAAAGAATGATTATCTCTATGAAAATATGGTAGCCACCCATCCCTACTGCATAACTAGTTGATAGTAGCCATGCAAGAGATCCGACAGAGCCAGGCATGGTGGTACACACCTGTAAACCTAGTATTTGTGAGGCTGAGACAGGTGGATCGCAGGTTGGAGGACAGACTCAGCAAACAGACTCTCATCAACCTAGTGAGACCCTATTTCAAAATAAAAATAAAATAGGGCTGGGAGTGTAGCTCAGAGGTAGAATGCCCCTGGGTTCAATCCCCAGGACAACAAAAATAAAAACCCCAATGTCATGAACAATAAAACAAAAGAATTATTAGATAATAATTAAGACTAAAAAGAAATAAAAACTAACAGCCATGTGATCCCAGACTGGATGGAAAACAATACAAAGGAAGCATGAGAAACCTGCCTGTGGAGACTCACTATTAACATTCAGCCTCGCCGGGCGTGGTGGCGCACGCTTGTAATCCCAGCATTTGGGAGGCTGAGACCAGAGGACCCGAGTTTGCGGCCAGCCTCAGCTACCTTTATTCAAAATAAAGAATAAAAAACAGGGCTGGGGGTATAGCTCGGAGGGAGAATGCCCCTGAGTTCAATCCCTGGTACCACAAAAAAAAAAAAAAAAAAAAAAATTCAGCCTCACTCTTGCCAACTGCGCGGTGGCTACACTGTTTCTTATGAAAGATACTCTGTAGCTGGGTGTGGTGACTCACACCTATAATCGCAGTACTTGGGAGGCTGAAACAGAAGGACAACAGGTTCGAAGCCAGCCTCAGCAACTCAGTGAGACTCGCATTAACTTAGCAAGACCCTGTTTCTAAATAAAAAAAAAAAAAAGGACTGGGTGTGTAGCTCAAAGGTAGAATGCCTCTGGGTTCAATTCCCAGCATCACAAAAACAAAAATAAAAAGGCCACAATGTCAGCAGTTGATTCACAGCTGCTTATACTATACAGTCTAGGCCTTTCCTCTCGCGCTGTACTTACTCCGCGCATCGCTTCTCCTAGCGTTGTGCGCTGACTTGTTGGCTTCCACTTGACATCTGGAGCTGTTTCGGGACCCAGGTCGTTCTTGACTGTCTGGTCTTACATCATCTAAGTGGAGTGGTACCCACTTGTGCTTATTAGCTTGAAGAAAACAAATAAGGTAAATTAATGACAATGCACAATTTTCACTGACGTTTTGCAATTCTGAGGGCATTCTGAATTTTAATCAGTGACTTAATTGCTTCTAAAGGGATATATACACATTTTTTCTTTCACTGTGTAATTTTTCTTTTTCAGTGCTGAGGATTTAACCCAGAAGCATTCTACTGCTGAGATACACTGGCAATTTTTTTTTTTTCTTAGCAATACTGGGGATTGAACCCAGGGGCATTTTACCTCCAAACTATACCCGCAGTCCTATTTTTTATTCTTTATTTTGAAATAGGGTCTCACTAAGTTGCAGAGGACCTCCCTTAGTAGCTGACGCTGGCCACGAATCTGTGACCCTCCTGCCTCAGCCTCCCAAGTACTGGGATTATAAGTGTGTGCCACCACGCCTGGCTCCTATTTCTTTTTTTGAAACAGGATCTCCCTAAATTGCAAAAGGGCCTCATTAAGCAGCTAAGGCTGGCCACAAACCTTCGATCCTCCTGACTCAGCCTCCCAAATACTGGGATTACAAGTGTGTACCACCAAGCCCCACTTCAATGTGTAATTTTAACAAGGGAAAAAGTTAGCTAAAATTGTCCTTACTCTTCTCTTAGAAAAATTAAATATTTCCTCAGAACTCCCTAAAAAAACAGGAAACAGTTCCAATGCAGATTTCAAAGGATAATACATAAAATTTTCTAAGAACATTTTTTTTTTTTTTTTTGCAGTACTGGGGATGGAACCCGGGGGCACTCTACCTCCGAGCTGTACCCCCAGTCCTATTTTTTATTCTTTATTTTGAAACAGGGTCTCACTAAGTTGCAGAGGGCCTCATTAAGCAGCTGAGGCTGGCCTCAAACCTAGATCCTCCTGTCTCAGCCTCTCAAATGCTGGGATTACAAGTGTGTACCACCACACCCAGCTCGCTAAGAACATATCTTAAAGTGCAACTTTACCCCATCTTCTTGTACAGAATACAAAAGAATAAAAAAGCCTAATAGTCCAGAAATGTTACAAATGCAAACCAGTTTACTACTGCAGCTTATCCAGAATACAAAATACACATTAATAACTATCAGCGACCAGCTGATTAAATACTTTCTTCATTACTACCACTCTCGGAAGTGCAAAGTCAAAGCAAGATGCAGCTGAGCTCACCTTTCTTTCGCTGGCTACTCGCCTGAGTCTCATCCTCGCTGACAGTTTCAACAGGACCCTCTAGTTTTGTTTCCCGGTTTTCTTTGCTTTCACCGTTATTCCTCTTTTCAACTTTCTCTTCTTTTTCTTTTCTAATTGGTGGCTTCTTATTTCCTTGGCTGGTGACACTCTGAGACTGCAAAAAGGTTTTCTGAATGAAAAAGTATTCATTAACATTTCTACTAACATAACCAAAAATCTATGATAAAATATCTTGCCTAAATATCAGAAAACAAATGAAAAAATATTAAAAGAAAAAAGAGATGGGCGTGGTGGCACGCGCTTGTAATCCCAGTGCTCAGGAGGCTGAGACAGGAGGATCCAGGTTCGCTGCCAGCCTCAGCTATTTAGTGGGGCACTCTGCAACTTAGTGAGAGCCTGTTTCAAAAATAAAGAATAAGAAATAGTACTGGGGGGTGTGGCTTGGAGGTAGAATGACCCTGGGTTCCATCCCCAGTACCTCAAAAAAATAAATAAAATAAAGAGGGCAGGGGTGTATCTTGGGGGTAGAATACCCCTGAGTTAGAGACTTTGAAATTACTAGAGGAGGGCATAGGTCCAACACAGGCACAGGTAGAAACTTCCTCAATAAGACCTCCAAAGCTAAGGAAATTAAAACAAGAATGAATAAATGGGATGGCATTAAATCAAAAAGCTTCTGCTCATCAAAGGAAACCATCAAGAGTCTAAAGAGAAAACCTACAGAATGGGAGAAGATCTTTGCCTACTATCACTCTGATAGAGGATTAATATTTAGAATATACAAAGTACTTAAAAGACTCAACACTAAAAAAAAATAATAAATAAAATAAATAAATAAATAAATAAATAAATAAATAAATAAATAAATAAATAAAAAGGCCAGGCATGGTGGCGCATGCCTGTAATCCAAGTACTTGGGAGGCTGAGACAGGAGGATCCCAGGATCAAGGACAGCATCAGCAAGCAGTGAGACTCTAATCAAACTAGTGAGACCCTATTTCAAAATAAGAAAATCAGGCTGGGGGTGAAGCTCAAAGGTGAATGCCTCTAGATTCAATCCCCAGTACCACCACCACCAAAAAAAGAACAATAACAACAACAACAAAAAAAACAAACACATATGAAAGGATGCTCAACATGTTTAGTTGAAGAAATGCAAATTAAAACCATAATGTGAGCCAGGTGTGGTGGCACACGCTTGTAATCCCAGCATTTGGGAGGCTGAGACCAGAGGATCCGGGTTCTCGGCCAGCCTCAGCTATATAGTGAGGCATTCCGCAACTTAGTGAGACCCTGTTTCAAAATAAAGAATAAAAAAATAGGACTGGGGTGTAGCTCGGAGGCAGAACATCCCTGAGTTCAATCCCCAGTACCGCAAAAAGAAAAAAAAATCTCAAAGCCAATGTGGTTGTGAACACTTGTAATCCTAGTAATTGGGAAGCTGAGACAGGAAGATTGCAGGTTCATGGCCAGCCTCAGCTACCTAGTGAGGCAGGCTCCGCGCAACTTAGTGAGACCCTGTTTCAAAATAAAGAATAAAAAATAGGGCTGGGGGGTGTAGCTCGGAGGTAGAATGCCCCTGGGTTCCATCCCCAGTACTGCAAAAAAAAAAAAAGACTGGGAGTGTAGCTCTGAGGTAGAATGCCCCTGCGTTCAATCTCCATAGAGCAAAAAAAAAGTTAGAGCACCCCTAGGTTCATTCCCCAGCACCAAAAAACCCCCCATAATCATCATCATCATCATCATCATCATCACCATCTCAGCCCAGGTACAGTGGCACATGTCTGCAATCCCCAGTACGTGGGAGGCTAAGACTGGAAGATCGCAGGCTTGAGGACAGCCTCAACAAGGTAGAGTGAATCTCAGCAACCTGGAAAAATCCTGTTTTAAAACAAAAAATAAAAAGGCTAGAGTTTAGCTTAGAGGTAGAATGCCTGAGTTCTATTCCCAGCACCACAAATAGAAAAAATTACTCTCAGCTGGGTACAGTGGTGCACACCTGGAACCCCAGTATTTGGGAGGCTGAGACAGGGAGATTCCAGGTTCAACGGACAGATTCAGCAGTTTAGCAAGACCCTGTTTCAAAGTAAAAAATAAAAAAGGGCTAGTGGTATAGCTCAGAAGTAGAATGCCCCTAGGTTCAATCTCCAGTTCCAAAACCACCGTCATCATCATCATCTCAGCTGGGCACAGTGGCACACACCTGAATCCCAGCTACTCAGAAGGTTGGGGCAGAGGGACCACAAATTCAAGGCCAGCTTGGGCAACTTAGCAAAGCACTGTCTCAAAAGAAAAAAATTAAAAGGGCTGGGGATATAGCTCAGTGGTAGAGGGCTTATGATGCCCTGGGCTCCACCCCCAGTACTGCAACAATATTAATAATACTTTGTAAATGTCCTCATTATTATAGAAAACACAGATAAGGCTTATGGTAGGGAAAGGTTTTACAAATACTATTGGCAGTATCAAAGGATGATTGCAAATTAATAAAAGTAATCTCACTGATGAAGTCTTTAAGTATGTCCCTCTTGGCAATAACTTTTAAGATTTTTGATAAAGATAAATTCTCCATATTGAAATAAAACTGTTACTTACTCCAGTGTTTACTAATTCACCTGGTGTTGGCCAATTTGCCATATCGCTGAAATCACTGGCCTAAAAAGTAATTAATACGTGTTATGACTGCAAATTAGTTTTAGGATTTGTAAACAGAAAAAATATTTGCTAAAAGTGATAGCAATTTTAGAAACACCAATATTAATTATATGTAGATTATTTGCCAAATTAATGAAAAAGTTTCTCCAAACAATGGAATGCTTTGAATAAAAATGTCTTATGCTTCTAATTCCAGTACTTGGAAGGCTGAGAAGGGAGGACTGCAGGATTGAGGCCAGCTTCAACAATTTAGACCCTGTTTCAAAATAGAAAATAAAATTGGGCTGGGGTAGAAAATGCCCCTGGGTCCCATCCCCAGTACTAAAAAAAAAAAAAAAAAAAAAAAAGCTTGGATCTTATGGTTAAAATTCAAGTACTGCCTTGCGTAGTGGCGCACACTTGTAATCCCAGTACTTGGGAGGCTGAGACCGGAGGATCCGGGTTCACGGCTAGCCTCAGCTACTTAGTTCGGCTCTCCGAAACTTAGTAAAACCCTGTTTCAAAAATAAAGAATAAAAAATAGGACTGGAAGCCGGGCATAGTGGCTCACGCTTGTAATCCCAGCATTTGGGAGGCTGAGACCGGAGGATCCAGGTTCGAGGCCAGCCTCAGCTACCTAGTGAGGCACTCTGCAACTTAGTGAGACCCTGTTTCAAAATAAAGAATAAAAAATAGGGCTGGGGGTATAGCTCGGAGGTAGAATGCTCCCAAGTTCCATCCTCAGTGCCGAAAAAAAAAAAAAAATCTAGCACTAATAAATGACATTAATACACACATATTAACTTTAATATTAATGATACAATAAGAAAAATATACTTAAAATACTCCTTAGATTTCTAACAACAATTTGCAAAATCAGTATGGTTAAAAACTTTCTTATAAAGACATACCTTGTTAGATTTCTTTGTCTTGAGTTTTCCTGCTTTTATAATTTTTGCGGAACTGAGCTCTAAAGAAAATATACAGAATTGGTTTTATAACTATTTAGCAGAAAAACTACTATAATTTCAGTAAGTCTGTGTAGTCAACCACTCCCAACAAATTCCTTATTTTTCGAACTAAAATTCCTACTAAGAAACTGACTACAGGGCTGGGCGTGGTGGCACATGCTTGTAATCCCAGCATTTGGGAGGCTGAGACCGGAGGATCTGGGTTCGACACCAGCCTCAGCTACCTAGTGAGGTACTTTGCAACTTAGTGAGACCTAGTTTCAATAAAGAATAAAAAATAGGGCTGGGGGTATAGCTTAAAAGTAGAATGCCCCTGAATTCAATCCCAGTACCACAGGGGGGGAAAAAAAAAAAAGAAAGAAATTGACTACATTTTTTTTTCTAGTGGTACTGGGTATTGAACTCAGAGGCATTCTCTGAACCACACTCCCAGTCCTATTTCGTTTTTATTCTGAAACGGGGTCTCACGCTAGATTGATGAGAGTCTCACTACATGCTGAGGGCATCCAGGACACTGCAATCCTACCTCAGTCTCCCACATACTGGGATTACAGCAAGTGCCACCACGTCCAGCTTAACGATATTTAATTTATAGGCTCCAATGGCCTTTCATGTCCAAATCAACAAGTGGGAAATACTAAATTTACTTACCCTGAACTGATAAACTAATCCTTTCCTTAATTAGATACAACAAGAGAAACATAGTGTAGCAAGCCTTTAATCTTAGTACTTAGGAGGCTGAGACAGGAGGCTCTCAGACTCAAGGACATCTTCTACAAGTAGTGAGACTCATCAACCTATCAAGACCCAGTTTGTTTCTTTTTTTTTTGTGGTACTGGGGATTGAACTCAGGGGCATTCTACCTCTGAGCTACATCCCCAGTCCTATTTTTTATTCTTGATTTTGAAACACAGTCTCACTAAGTTGCAGAATGTGAGGCTGGCCCGGAACCCGGATCCTCCGGTCTCAGCCTCCCAAATGCTGGGATTACAGGCATGCGCCACCACGCCCGGCTTATCAAGACCCAGTTTCAAAATAAAAATTAAAAATACGGCTGTGAAGCCGGGCGTGGTGGCCCACGCTTGTAATCCCAGCATTCAGGAGGCTGAGACCGGAGGATCCAGGTTCGCGGCCAGCCTCAGCTACCTAGTGAGGCACTCCGCAACTCAGTGAGACTCTGTTTCAAAATAAAGAATAAAAAGGGGCTAGGGGTGTAGCTCGGAGGTAGAATGCCCCTGAGTTCAATCCCCAGTACTGCAAAAAAAAAAAAAAAAAAAAAAAAAAATACGGCTGTGAGTGTAGTTCAGAGGTAGAATGCCCCTGAGTTCATTCCCCAGTACCACACACACACACAAAAAAAGTGTGTGTGTGTACTAGGGAGTAAACCCAGTATAAATCCCAGCCCCATTTTATTTTTTATTTTGAAACAGCACCTCGATAAGTTGCTGAGTCTCAGCCTTCCAAGTACAGGGATTACAGACTTGTGCTACCACGTCCAACTTATAAAACTTTGTGGGGAGGGTTTACTGGGAATTGAACCCATGGACATTTTAACTTGGAGCTACACCCTCAGCCCTATTTTATTTTTTGTTTTGAAATACAATCTCACTAGGTTGTGGGAAGTGTTTTTACCCTGTTGAGGCTGTCCTGAAACGTGTGATCCTCTTGTTTCAGCTGTATTACAGGTATGTGCCACCCTGCCTGGCTCTTATAGGAGGATAGCTGGTTCGAAGCCAGCCTCAGCAACTGAGGGAGTTTCTCACCAACTTAGTGAGACCCTATTTCAAAATAAAAAATAAAATAGGGTTGCGGGTGTAACCCAAAGGTAGAATGCTCCTAGGTTCAATACAGGCATGGTGGCACACACTGTACTTGGGAGGGTGATACAGGAGGATCACAGGTTGGAGGACAGCCTCAGCAAGTGGTAAGACTCTCAACAACCTAGTGAGACTCTGTTTAAAAATTAAAAATTATCCGGGCATGGTAGTGCATGCTTGTAATCCCAGTACTTGGAAGGCTGAGACAGGAGGATCCCAGGTTCAAAGCCAGGCTCAGCACAACTTAGCAAGGCCCTTCACAACTTAGTGAGAGCCTGTTTCCAAAAAAGAAAGAAATTTGGCTGGGGGTATAATTTGGAGTTAGAATGCCTCTGGGTTCAATTTCCAGTACTAAATTAATTAATTGAAAATAGCCAGCTGGGCGTGGCGGCGCACGCTTGTAATCCCAGCATTCAGGAGGCTGAGCCTCAGCTACCTAGTGAGGCACTCCGCAACTTAGTGAGACTCGGTTTCAAAATAAAGAATAAAAAATAGGGCTGGGGGTTGTAGCTCAGAGGTAGAATGCCCCTGAGTTCAATCCCCAGTACCGCAAAAAAAAGAAAATAGCCAGGCATGGTGGCACACACCTGTAATTCTAGTACTTAGGAGGCCAAGACAGAAGGATTTCAGGTTTGAAGACAGTTTCAGCAATTAATGAGACTCTCATCAACCTAGCAAGACCCTATTTCAAAATAAAAAAAAAATAAAATAGGGTTGGGGTATAGCTCAGAGGTAGAATGTCCCCCAGTTCAATCCCCAGTACCACAAAGAAATAATAAAATTAAATTAAAGTTAAAAAAACAGTACTGGAGGTGTAGCTCAGAGGCAGAATGCCCCTGGGTTTAATCCCAATAAACACACACTCACACACACTCTGCCCTGGGGTAGAATCCCCAGCACCAAAAAAAAAAAAAACTCACACATTTGAAATACTGTGAAGTTCAACTCAATTTCTTGTAAGTCGAACTTTTGTATACAATTAATGTATTCACTAAGGAGCATTCAGAAAATAGGTCATAAAACTTCAAACAATTTGTTCTAGGAAACAAACAGGTTTGGCAACCCTACTAGGTTGTGCCTAGATTCAGTCCATAAAAGAGATTCACTGGATCACCACTTGTCCTCAACTTGAATAAAACCACAGTGGTAGACATTAAAAGCCAGTACACTACCTCCAAAAGCAGCTTTTACACTGCTTTTCAGTTTGGTTCACTTTCTAACAAGATGACCAGATGGCATGATCATCTAGTTATATATGATCTAAAGTAAATATTAAAAATAAAAAGTCAAAGCCGGGCGTGGTGGCGCACGCTTGTAATCCCAGCATTCCGGAGGCTGAGACCAGAGGATTCGGGTTCGCAGCCAGCCTCAGCTACCTAGTGAGGCACTCCGCAACTTAGTGAGACACTGTTTCAAAATAAAGAATAAAAAATGGGGCTGGGGGTATAGCTCGGAGGTAGAATGCCCCTGGGTTCAATCCCCAGTACTGCAAAAAAATAAAAAATAAAAATAAATAAATAAATAAAAAGCCAGCCAGGCGTGGCACACTTGTAATCCCAGTACTTGGGAGGCTGAGACAGGAGGATCCAGGTTCAAGGCCAGCCTCAGCTACTCAGTGAGGCCCTCCGCAACTTAGTGAGACACTGTTTCAAAACAAAGAATAAAAAAATGGGGCCGGGCGTGGTGGCGCACGCTTGTAATCCCAGCATTAGGGAGGCTGAGACCGGAGGATCCGGGTTCGCGGCCAGCCTCAGCTACCTCGTGAGGCACTCCGCAACTTAGTGAGACCCGGTTTCAAAATAAAGAATAAAAAATAGGGCTGGGGGCATAGCTCAGAGG
>PVLC010043213.1:0-12671 GCA_004027655.1 Graphiurus murinus | reverse complement strand
GAGTACTTGGGAGGCTGAGACAGAAGGATCGTAGGTTCACAGTCACTTTCAGCAACTTAGTGAGGCCGTGTTTCAAAATAAAAAATAAAATAGGGCTTGAGGGTATAGCTTAGAGGTAAACACCTCTGGGTCCAATCTCCAGTACCACATATATACAAACACACACACACACACACACACACACACACACACACACACACATACACAAAATTCCATAAACATATCTCTTAGAAAGAATAAGAAGGTACATAAAAAATATAAACTAATAGTGAATCTGGTTAAAGACTGTATAAAGGAATTCCTTGTACTATTCCAAATATTATTTTTTCCTTAAGAAGTTATTTGATGAGTTAGTTGAAAAATCAACAGGTTTATAGTAAGTTACATTCATAGATTTAAAATCTCTACCCCCACTAATATTGAATTTGCATTGTGTATATATAGATTATTACCTTCGTATTTAGCTAAACTGAAATTTTGTGTCCCTTTGAAAATTATCAACAACAGAAAAATTATCAAATAACTGACATGGAATATAAAAAAGAGAAAATGAAACTAGGCTGAGAAGCTGACTAGAACTCAATAAAATATTTGTCAAGCAAATAGAATAATCCTCTATGCACAAGTAGAGGCCAATTAGTTACAGAACATGATAAATACTAGATGACATTTGTGAACTACTACTCCAAATCTTATAGAATCTTGTTGCAGAATATTTTTCTTAATTGAATTACAACACATGATCTATCACTCTGAAAAAATTCATAATAGAAGAAAGACAAACATAATTCTCTGCATTAGTGATTCTCTAGATATTATGAAATAAAATTAAAATATATGAAATGCAGAGACATCTAATTTATACACTGTGATATTTTTCATTGATATTCATAATTTCTTATAATTTAAAATTTTAAAAAATTACATTTGATTACATTTTTCTACATATATGTGGTCACATATAACTGTTAAAGCTCATTTGGGCCATATAAAGATATATAAATGGAAGCTGGGTGTGGTGGCACATGCTTGTAATCCCAGTATTTGGGAGGCTGAGACGGGAGGATCCGGGTTCGCGGCCAGCCTCAGCTACTTAGTGAGGTACTCCGCAACTTAGTGAGACCCTGTTTCAAAATAAAGAATAAAAAATAGGGCTGGGCATATAGCTCGGAGGTAGAATGGCCCTGAGTTCAATTCCCAGTACCGAAAAAAAAAAAAAAAAAAAAGATATATAAATGGGGCTGGGGGAAGTTTAGCCAATCGTGGTTTATAAAGGTAGGACATATATCAACATATGTGTGTATATATAGCTAGGAGCACTTCTTTACTAAATATTTTCAATTAGTCAATTTCCTTTTTTACTTCCTTCCTATGTTACCTATAAATATGATCTGAGAAATACATGTTTGAGGTCATGCTAAACAAAGCAGGTTTATGTGAAATACAGGAACAAACTAATGAGAATTTTATAAGACTACTATTCTAAAGATTGTCTTGGAATGAATTCTTCTGAATTTATTTTCTTGACCCAGGTGATAATGCAATGCATTAACTTCATTAGTTCATTTGTTTCACTGTTATCATTCACGGTAACAAAACAGAGCTTTAACTGGAATTTATATGACCTGGACATTGTTACTTATTTTGAGAAGGAGGTTCACTAAGTTGTTGAGGCTGGCCTTGAACTCAGGGACCTCCTGCCTCAGCCTCCTGAATTACTGGTATTACAGGTGTGCACCACTATGCTCAGCGAAAATATCTTAACTGAATGTTTTGCATAAGTCTACTCATTTTATTTTATAGATAAACATTTTTGATTTAATAGGACCTTCAGAAAATTATAATCTATGTAGGTTAAAAACGTTATTTATTTATAAAAAGTTTTTCTATATAACTAAAAATACATCTCTTCAAAATCACAACTTTAAAAGATTGAGCCTTTTTCTCAGACACTTTTATCATGAGATTACTGAACGCATAGCTAGGTAATGTGTACCTTTTGATTGTGACTAAAATGCTTTTTTTTTTTTTTTTAACTAAATGACACATGGTTTTTAATTTGCATCAATTGCTTTTTGGTTTTTGTCACTTTCCTTATTGCTGACATATCAACGCTTATTCCTCAGTATCAGGTAGGCTTACGTGGAGTGACTTTATTCCTGTCCAAATTTGTTATGCCTCCTTTTTATGAAATAGATACATGAAATTTATCATGCAGAGTTGTATCCATTTCCACAGTTATATTTTGCAATTCTTGGTTTTCTTCTGTTGCATTTCATTCTCAATTTTCTTATTTGGCTGTATATGATTCCTACATATGTGTGATGTTACTTTGCAATCATGGGACTTTTTTTTTTTTTTGGTACTGGGGATTGAATCCAGGGGCATTCTACCTCTGAGCTACATCCTCAGAACTATTTTTTATTCTTTATTTTGAAACAAGGTCTCACTAAGCTGCGGAGGACCTCACTAAGTAGCTGAGACTGGCCTCGAAATTGAATCCTCTGGTCTCAGCCTCCCAAGTACTGGGATTACAATGGTGCCCCACCTCACTCATGGGACTTAAACCTATTAGTGGTGCTTATTTATTTATGCCTTGCCATGTTTTAATGATTTAATGAGTTTTCAATGTTTATTGTTAATATATTGTATATTACAGTAAAAATAACCAAAGAAGCAATAATAGTTTTAAATTTGAAAAATAAGACAAAGCCAGACATGAGACTTGCAAAATAAATAATTAAACACAATAAACACACATATATATATATGTGTGTATATATATATGTATTATATATATATGTATGTACATATATAATGTGTACATATATATACACACATATATATATGTACACACAAATATATATATATATATATATATATATATATATATATATTTGATAGAGGTAAACTAGAAATTTTCACTCTAAACATTCTACTGGCCAAAATAATAAGGGAAAGATGGCCAATTTAAAACATGGCCATGATAAAATTGACAGCACCTGCAAAGAACAAACAATACAGTTGTATAAAAGAAATATAATAATTTTATAATGTTCATAAAAATGCTAAAGTATAGAGTAATAACCCAAAAATCTGTATGCTATTTAATAAAAGTATACATAACAAATAAATAGAGAGGGACTTCCGGGTAGATGGCATCAGAGTGAGACACGTCTCAAGAGGCGCTGTGAACTCGATTCAAATCAGCCATAGAAGCAGCTTTTTGACAGAAGAAAAAAAGAAACAAAAAGGTGAAAAAACGCTATGAAAACTGAAATACAGCTGATCAGAATCCGGAAGGCCGACCAGGGACAGCAAAGAAGCCCATCTCTGTGGCCGCGGTACCACGCCCCTGAGTGGCAGCCGCCATTGAGCCGGCCCCTGGCCTGGAGTCTACTGACAAAGAAATATATAACGACCTTCTGCATCCCCACCCACCAGAGGTGGAGTGAGCAACTCCTGAACTCCTCATCCTAGCCAGGCGGCATATCAAGGCACCTTCGACAGAGACCGGAACGCGTGGTACAACCAGCTTAAGCCCGCGAGGGGCCATCCAAGCACACCTCTACCTACAGAGCCAGCCCAGAGATAACTGCACTCCAGAGTTTGAATCAAAATTGCCACAGGTGCAGCTTCTTGATGGAAGTAAAGAGAAGCAAAGCAGCATAAAAACCAAAATGGATTGAAACTAAAAATCAACTCTAAGAAGACCCAGAGTAACCATGTAAACGCATGGAGACTGAACACCACATTGCCGAATAGGAATGGATCATAGAAGAAGTAAGGATGGAAATAAAAAAAATTCCTAGAAACCAATGAAAACAGAGACACAACATATCAAAACCTCTGGGACACCTTAAAGGCAGTACTAAGAGGAAAATTTATAGCACTGCGTGCCCATATAAGAAGAATGGAAACTCACCAAATAAATAACCTAATGACACAGCTCAAAGCCCTTTAAAAACAAGAACAGTCCAACCCCAAAGCCAGTAGAAGACAGGAAATCATGAAAATCAGAGCAGAAATTAATGAAATAGAGAATAAAAATACAATATTTAAAACCAACAAAACCAAAAGCTGGTTTCTTGAAAAAATAAACAAGACAGATAAACCACTGGCCAACCTAACCAAAAGAAAGAGAGAATCAACCCAAATTACCAAAATAAGAGATGAAAAAGGTGATATTACCACTGACAGTATGGAAATACAGAGGATAGTCAGAAACTATTTTGAAAAACTATACTCCAACAAAATGGAAAAGCTGGAAGAAATTGACAAATTCCTAGACACATACAACCTCCCCAAATTGAGTCAAGAAGATACAGAAAATTTAAATCAACCAATAAAAATCAAGGAAATAGAAACAGCAATAAAAAGTTTACCATCAACCAAAAGCCCAGGGCCAGATAGTTTTCCAAGTGAATTTTATAAAACATTTATGGAAAAACTAATCCCAGTACTCCTCAAACTATTCTGTGAAATAGAAAGAAACGGGACCCTCCCAAACACTTTCTATGAAGCCAACATCACATTAATATCAAAGCCAAATAAAGACAGCTCAAGAAAAGAAAACTATAGGCCTATATTACTGATGAACCTAGATGCAAAACTGCAAGATAAAACACTAGCAATGCACATTCAAAACCACATCAAGAAAATTATACACCACGACCAATTCGGGTTCATCCCAGGGATGCAAGCCTGGTTCAATATACGAAAAACAATCCATGTAATATACCACATAAACAAACTCAAAGACAAAAATCACATGATCATCTCAATTGATGCTGAAAAAGCATTTGACAAGATCCAACATCCATTCATACTAAAAGCACTGCAGAGAATCGGAATAGAAGGAACATACTTCAAAATCATAGAGATAATATAAAATAGGCCTACAGCCAATATCATATTAAATGGAGAAAAACTGCAAGAGTTCCCACTGAAAACAGGAACAAGACAAGGATGTCCATTGTCACCTCTTCTGTTCAATATAGTACTTGAGACTCTAGCCAGAGAAATAAGGCAAGAGAAGGAAATCAAAGAGATAAAAATAGGGAAAGAAGAACTAAAACTATCCCTCTTTGCAGATGACATGATATTATATCTAGAAGACCCAACAAAGTCAGCCAAAAAACGTATAGAACTGACCAACAAATTCAGCAAAGTGTCTGGATACAAAATTAATCTTAAAAAATCAGAAGCTTTCCTGTATGCTAACCGTAAAACCACTGCAAAAGAAATCCAGAAAACAATTCCACTCACAATAGCATCCCCCAAAATAAAATACTTAGGGATAAACCTAACCAAAGAGGTAAAGGACCTCTATAAGGAAAACTACAAAAAGTTGAAAAAAGAAATCAACGAAGACCTTAGAAGATGGAAAAATCTACCATGCTCTTGGATAGGCAGAATAAATATCATCAAAATGGCCATCCTTCCAAAAGTAATCTACAAATTCAATGCAATACCCATGAAATTTCTAAGGTCACTCCTCACAGACATAGAAAAATCAGTCCTTAAATTCATTTGGAACAACAAAAAGCCCAGGATAGCCAAAGTAGTTCTTAGCAATAAGAACCATGAAGGAGGTATCAAATACCTGACTTCAAACTCTACTACAAAGCCACAGTAATAAAAACAGCATGGTATTGGCACAAAAACAGACACACAGACCAATGGAGCAGAATAGAAGATTCAGCAACAGACCCACGTGCTTATAGTCAACTGATTTTTGACAAAGGAGCCAAAAACATACACTGGAAAAAAGATAGCCTCTTTAACAAATGGTGTTGGCAAAACTGGTTAACCATATGCAGGAAAATGGAAATAAATCCCACTTTCTCACCCTGCACAGGAGTCAATTCTAGGTGGATCAAAGACCTGGAAGTCAGGCCAGAGACCTTGCAGCTGCTTGAAGAGGGCATAGGCCCAACACTTCAACACATAGGCACAGGTAAAATCTTTCTCAACACATCCTCAAAAGCACAAGCAACTCAAAGGAAGATCAATACATGGGATTGAATTAAACTGAAGAGCTTCTGTGCCGCAAAGGAAACTATCAAGAACCTCAACAGAGAGCCCACAGAGTGGGAGAAAATTTTTGCCAGTTACTCTTCTGATAGAGGACTAATATCTAGGCTATATAGAGAGCTCAATAAAATAACAGCTAAGAAAACAAATAACCCAATCAAAAAATGGGCAAAGTATTTAAATAGACACTTCACAAAAGAAGAAATACAAATGGCCAATAAATGTGTGAGGAAATGTTCAACATCATTAGCAATCAGAGAGATGCAAATCAAAACTACCTTGAGATTTCACCTAACTCCAATCAGAATGGCAACCATCACAACACAAACAACAACAAATGCTGGAGAGGGTGTGAGAAGTGGGAACCCTAATGCATTGTTGGTGGGATTGCAAATTAGTGCAACCACTTTGGAAAACAGTATGGAGGATTCTCAGACAAATGGGAATGAAGCTACCATATGATCCAGCAATACCTCTTCTGGGTATCTACCCAAAAGAACAGAAACCAAACTATCAGACCAATGCATGTGTATCTATGTTTATAGCTGCACAGTTTACAATTGCCAAACTATGGAACCAGTCAAGATGTCCATCAACAGATGAATGGATTACAAAACTATGGGATATGTACACAATGGAATTTTACTCAGCCATAAAGAAGAACAAAATCATGTTATTTGCAAGGAAATGGAAGGAACTGGAAAACATTATGTTAAGTGAGATTAGTCAGTCACAAAAAGTTAAAAATCGAATGTTCTCCCTAATATGTGGAAGCTAAGGAGAAAATGGGACATAAGAGGAACTCCAGATGAAGAAGGCGGATCCTTAGGTGAACAAAGAATTTGACTTAACCGAAGGTGATCAGGGGAGGGAGGACACACTAATGAACATGATGTGTCTTCAAGAACACATCAAAGTCAATCACTAAACTGACCTTGAGAAGGAGGGAGGAGGAGGGAGTGGGGTGGGAATTGGGGAAGAGTTAAATGTTAAATGAGAAATGTGTGCATGGATGTCTTTACCTATACTAGCTTGTACCTAACAAAGATGTGTGGTTACAATGCACCAAATAAGGGAAAGGTGAAAAAAAAAAAAAAAGATTTGTTAAAGTTACACCAGGAGATTTTTGATCTGCGTAATGCGGAGCCCATTTCTATTAATGTGGCAGAAACAGCTAAGACATTTGTGGATCAGCTTCAAGCCTTGGTCACTACCTGGCCCTCATTTACTTCCTTGCTGGGAGGAGTTATCGTAGCAATAGCAATAGTCATTCTAGGCTTATGCATTCTACCACTCGTTGTACGCCTTGTGATCAATGCCTATGTTAGTATATGAGCAGATTTATATAGAATAAAAATGTAAGCACTGCCTCGCACAGGGCCTGGTAATCAACGATGGGTTCAATTTTCTCAGGGCAATATCAACCTAAGACAGGGCTCCTTGAATGGCTCACTGAGACCCCATGACGGGTAAGATTAAGTGCCTGGTAGGAAACAACCTAAGACAGGCACAGTCCTCCGTGCATTTTAAAATAAAAATGGGGGAGTTGTGGGAGCCCAGCTGGGCCCTCTCCCCCCTGGCAGTTGCTATCTGCATATATGAGTAATTATACTGACTCTTCTGCTATGGCTACATTGGCATCTCAAAGTCTGGAGATTGCTCCTAGGATGCCTAGATGAAAGACCCTCCTACTTCTTAGAAAGTAAATATATGACCCTAAAGGAGTATGGTTTTATGACTCTAGAAAGTTTGCTTTACCAGGCTATGTTAAGAATGTGGGCTATATGTGTAAAACGAAGAAGCGGTGCTATTTGTGATCTGACAATGATTGATATGTCATAAATGTCTATGTAACCATGTTGTACTCAAGAAATGTATAAAAACATCCGTGCCAAAAAATTTAAAAAAAAAAAGAAAGAAAGAAAAAAAAAAGAGAGAGAGAGAGAATGGACTAGGGTGTAATAGCACAAGCCTGTATTCCCAGTACCTGGGAGGCTGAAAGAGGAGGATCACAGATTTAAGGTCAGCCTTAGCAACTTAGTTGCTTACGTTTGGTGAGCAAGGCCTTCACCAACTTAGTGAAAACTTGTTTCAAAATAAAACATAAAATAGTGCTAGTGCTTTGAATGTAAAAATAAATAAATAAATAAATAAATAAATAAATAAATAAATAAATAAATAAATAAATAAATATAGGGAATAAGTAGAGAGCTATTTATTTTTTTAAAAAATGTAATCAGCTCATTGTAAAACATCGGGTCAACAGAAAGTCAGCAAAGAGCAGACTAAATCAGTATGGTATAATAGGATAGGATAAATCAATTTAGAT
Organism: Graphiurus murinus; assembly: GCA_004027655.1. NCBI lineage: Eukaryota > Metazoa > Chordata > Mammalia > Rodentia > Gliridae > Graphiurus > Graphiurus murinus. Next base: position 4,306 of record PVLC010043213.1, on the reverse strand, counting down.
ACAGATTCTGGCACATTGAGGCTTATGGCTCTTAGCTAAAAGTAAACATCAGATTATAATGACTGTCAGTGCCCCACTGATTCCAAGTAAGTTTTGTCAGGGCAGAGTTTGTGGATCTGGACTTTTAGTGTGCAACAGAGATTCTGATCCATGCTTTAGGAGAATGACTGACCTAGAGAATGGTTGAAAACGAATCTCAAATACTCTGCTCCACATATTTGGTATTTTAAATTTAGAGCTTTGAAAGATACTATGTAGGAGTAACTAACTTTAAATCCTCTGGCAGGTATGTGAAGGACAACTAATCTGAAAGGAAAGTTAAGTAGAGTTAAGAACGCTGAGACAACTTACAATACACAGGAGATGAAATGTCAGCGCTAAGATGATGTTATCTTTAATTTGTTCAGAGTGCTGGCACACCACACAACAACTGCTCAGAATGGCAAAATATTCATGAAAACACCTATCTCAACATTTGGAAACATAAATCCAATTTAGCTGTTAGGGCAGTATAACCCACAACCCATGTACCTTTTTTACTTCTTCCCAAATTTTTCTGTAAATTATTGAAATAACACCTTACATAACTTTACTCACACATTTTCCTCTAGAGAAATAAAATTATTCAAACCAACATATCCCCAGCCACCCCTTACCCTTATCCCTGGTGGCCACCATTCTACTCTCTACCTCTATGATTTCAACGTTTTTTAGAAATCACATATAAGCAAGATGTACTAAAGGAAGGAAGAAAAGAAAAAAAAACACAGGAAGGAAAAAAAGAAGAAGAAAGGAAAGAGCGAAGGTCTTTAATATTCTTCACATGACTCAGATCTTCCTTAGGGAAGCATCGCCTTTAATTTCTAGATTGTTTGGGTGATATTTTTAGACATTTAAAGATGACACAAATCAGGATAATAAATGATTGAAGAATTATGTGTACAATGTCTCATTAACAAATTGAAAGATGCACAAACTACTAGTTGCTCCAAAAGACTAAGCCAAGCATTTTATCATGTCCTTCATTCCTAATGTTTCTGTTTGTCAAATTGAGAAGAACCCAACTGACAAAATCTCATTACTTCAGCCTTTTAGATATCAGAGGAGAACAACATGGAATGATATTTCTATTAAGTATTTCCTCATTTTGAATATTAACCTGAGGTTGAAGTTGGCACAAAATAATATTGAAATGAAAGTGAATCAAATAAAAATCACATAATTTCTGGTAGTATTATTTTCAATTTGGTAATAAATTGTGGTGATAAGGAAAGCTGAGTCATTTTATCCCTCTGCATGCAGTTTATCTATAGAAGAACAGTTACTGATTCCAAATGTTAGTAGCAATGCTATGAAGTCATTTTATGCAATAAGATGAGTGCTGTAAAATAAACTTTTACTTGGGTCACCTGTTGTTTTTCTCCTAATTTAAACTGGCAGTCCACCTGGCATTCAATAAAATAGAATTCAGGAACTATAGGAAGGTGAAGGTTAGCACATTGTCAAATTCAATTAAGCCAGCATTTACTGAGTACCAATTACATAATTCATGCATTAGAAGGACATCTCTCTGACATTACAGATGGGGACTAAAAATGATTCTAAAACAAAAGCTGAATGTCTTAGAGACTAAGAATGGTAGAAATAAATTTATATTATAGTTATGTTTAATTCAATGATTTCTGGTTGAAAAGAAGTCATTCAATTTATATAGTACCACTTTATAAGAGGAAAAAAATCAAGTTGATTTTTCCCAAAAAATGCTTTGGAAGGGTTTTACTTCAATGAGGAAACATAATTTTTTAATGTCAATTTAAATTTGGGGGGAAATAAATCTTGAGATAAGAGTTATTTTATGTCATTTATCATTTATTTTCCCCAAACCTAATTGAATATATATTATTTCAACTTATAGTTTTGTTTTGTTTTTAGAAATAGGATGTGAAAACATTAAAAGGTAGACATTGTTCCATTTTAAGTAGGTAGTCACCAATCATATGTTGTAATCACATTATAATAAATATAGTAATCATTATCCTGGTACAATTCAATTATTCAAGTGGAAATAGAATCAACAAAGATTGCTATGATTTAAATGATAATAAGAGGTTAGTTTTTGGTTCAGGGTATAACTTGGTGGTAGAAGTGCCTGCCTTATATGCAGGAAGCCCTGGGTTTGATCATAACACTGAAAATGGAGAAAGAAGGAATGAGAAAGAAAAAAAGAAAGAAAGAAAGAAAGAAAGAAAGAAAGAAAAAGAAAGAAAGAAAGAAAGAAAGAAAGAAAGAAAGAAAGAAAGAAAGAAAGGGCATTTACCAGTGGGAATGAAACCAACAGTCATGTGCATGTATTTTTCTATCATTCTATAACCCAATATAATATAAAATTACAATGAACCAAATAATAAAAAGGAAAGAAAAAGAAACAGCACTAAGCATACATGCCTGAAGTGTATTCTATAAACTTAAAACTTACAAATAGCTCCATCTCTTTCTACTCTTCTATTGTCTCAAATGATCCTTCTATGTTTTATTGCTATTGTACCTAGGCCTGGTTCTATCCTGCCCCAGGATAAACTCTGCTCACTTTCTTTCTCTGGCTTTCAAACTCCACCTTACCACTGATGATTACCTAACTCAAGCTCTTGCAAGTGCTCATGTCTTAGTCATCTTAAAAATAATCTTCCCCATATTTCTACTTTTCTCTTATTCACTAGTAACTTTTTCAAATGGTTCATATTTATAGCATTTCTCAGCACCTTTTGTAATGTAAATACATCAGATTATCAACCTTTTCATTTTCTGTTACATTTTTGTTCTTTAAAAATGAAGAGGTAGCAAAAGCTTCATTTACCTACAGTAGTTTAAAGACTATCAAATTAATGGTGGAAAAATAAGCCAACCTAAGCTATTCAGTTATTTTCTATTTGATATGCTTTGTCCTTAAATAGTTAAATGGAAAGCTAGTCAATTTTACCTCAGATACATTACTGGTTAAAGTATACTGAATCATGTTCTATTTCTGATTTTAATAGAGTCTCTTGCAACTGACCAACACTTTCCTATTAGAAAAGCCAATAACATATATATATATATATATATATATATATATATATATATATATATGGACTTAAAATATATACATATATATATATATTTTAAGTCCATTTTGAAGTGATATGATATTATTTCTGGCAAACTGACCTGGAGAGGTCAAAATTCCAGAGAAAGAGGTAAAAAAAAGGTAAGCTTCACATATTATAGCTCTTTTCCTTACTTGTCATTTCAAGCATATGGCAGGAGGCTGAGCAACCAAGCAAAAGTCTCTGGGAAATAACCCAGAGTACTGGGTTGGAAGCTCAGAAGAACTCTGCCCTGGGAATGCAGCAAATAGACAAATTGAGCATTAACAACCCAATTTTGAATCTGCTCGGCTCCTTACTTGACTGAAACAACCACATATACTATCTGTTTAGCATATGATAAAATAAAAGACAAAAAAGAAAAAATAAAGAAATATTCTGGAAGAAAGATACCATAATCCTGAGCAAATATTCCATTTGAAATAAAGGACATTTGATAACAAATAAAACTTGACAAAAAAAAATAGAAGAATAACAATAGACCACAGATGGTTAACACAGAGGAGTTACTAGATAAAAACACTAAAATAGATACGATTAAAACATTGAAGAAGACAAGAAAAAATGCTGGAAATGTTAAGTGAAAAGATGAAAAGTTTTTGCGCCAGATAATCAGAATCTGTAAAACTCAGTAAAACATGAATTTTACAATGGACATAATGAAGTTAAATTAATTACTTGATAAACTTATTGAATGGTACATTAGAAGCAGCAAAATACAAGACTCATGAATTAGATGATGGGACAATAAGAAATGTATAGACTGAAGCAGAGACGAAAGAGAGGGAAGAAAAAAAGTTAAGAAAAAACATAACAAATATAAAACTGGATGAAAGGTCTAACATAAGTGTAAGTGGAGTCAATGAAAGGGAAGGAGAAGGGAATAGGACCAATGTATTACTGCAGAATATTGGCCAAGGGGATTCTTAAAGTTACATAACTGCGATTCATGGAATCAAAATGCTCAGGCAAATCCACACACAACAAACAGAAAGAAAACACCTAAGTAGATACTAGTTAAGCTATTAAAACATTTAAAGATAAACTCTTAAACTCTTAGTCAAGGGAGGAAAAACTATACAAGGAGATATACTCAAAAACACTCGTGGCTCATGGTTTTGAGGTCTCAGTCCATTCCACCTGGCCCCATTGCTTTGGACCTG
>PVLC010043212.1:0-12641 GCA_004027655.1 Graphiurus murinus | reverse complement strand
TATAGTTGTCTGATAAATTTATGGGCATCATCGTTTGCTAGTAGAATTTTTAAAGTTAGAGATGACTAGGCCAGGCAGTTCTTATATTGCACACAGACATGTTCTGAGTGGGCATTCTACCTCTGAGCTACACCCTTATTCCTTTTTATTTTTATTTTGAAACAGAGTCTTGCTTAGTTACCCCACAGTGGCCTCAGACCTGAGATTTTCCTGTGTCAGCCTGCCAAATATTGGGATTATATGTGTGTTCCACCTCGTCTGGCTCCAGTTTATCTGGTTTCCATGACCAAAACAGAATTAATAAGACAAAGTGTTGAGCTTGGGCTTAAAGACCACCTAGTCCAACTGCCTTAAAAGCAGAATGACCAAAGACCATTCAGATATTGCTTAGAATCGGTTCTGGAAACTCACTATCTCCAGGATTGGCACATTCCTAGTTGGTAATTGCTATCATAAGCAATTCTTATCCAAAGACACAGCATCGAAAATAATGTAGCAAGGACAGGGAAGATTCATTCTACAACTAATATTTGAATCCTTTCTATATTATGAACACTGTAGTTATAGCAAAAACAGATATAAGTACCTATGAGGGAACACAGACATGAACCCCGCTCTCATGGAACTTGCAGTCTGTGTGTGTGTGTGTGTGTGTGTGTGTGTGTGTGTGTGTGTGTGTGTGTGTACATGCACCGGTATTCAAACAGAAATCTATGATCATAAAATTTGATAAGTTCTATGAACTCAATATAAATCACACAGTGTCACAAGAGTACAAAATAGGTTAAATGATAGTCTGAGAAGCCTACTGGGTAGTGAAAGAGGGAAGTGGCAAAGATGACATACTTATTTCTGGTTTTCCCCCCCTGATAGTTTAGAGCATCTTTTACTGAAGTAGAGTGACTTGGACAGACACACCTGGCTTCAGGAAGTGAAAGGAGTGGAGATGATGGACTTGTGGGTTACACTGTGGAACATCTGGAGTTATTTCTATGTCAATGTATGTAACACCCCCACACATACACACACAAAAGCATGTATGAAAGTGACATGAGACTTTGAAGAAGCAAATTTCTCTATAGAATATTTTTTTAAAACAAGAGAACTGGGGACTAAGAGTATTTTCACACGGCTGAGAGCACAGACCTTCCCTGCTCCTTCAGTTGAGTCACCAGCAGCATAGACAGATGTCATAGCTCAGGTCCAGCAGCCCTTGCTTCTCTCCCCTTTCCTTTCCTATTTCCCAGTGGAGCCAATCTGTGTGTGATCTTTACTAGACAGCAACGTTGTCAGTGTAAGCCTGAAACTGCTGCTTGAGTCAGGTGGTATAGGTGGATGACCTTTTAATTCACTCTCTTCTCCTGCCATCTTTCAAGCCAGGTGTGTTCCAGTGACAATTCAAGTGCTTCCTTCTGAATTTCATAATGCACAACAAGAATTATAATAGCATTTTGCATCTTGCAGCAGTGCAACCTGAGCCTTTTTGACGACATCACACACACACACACACACACACACACACACACATACACACACACACAGACACACACACACACATATACACACACACACACTCAGCTAGCACTACTTTTTAATCAATTGTGATTTTCTGGTTTTTATTTTCAGGGGGAGAAGGAAAGCCTTTAAAGTGTTTGCAATTAGAAAATTCACAGAACAATCACTGACCCCTAGAATCTGAATCAATAAAATAGCAAAAGCATGGGATTTAAAAGTACCAACACTCTGAGTTTGGGGAGTCAGTTGGCAGTAACCAGCTTTGATCAAGGGACATAACCATTCTGGATATCAGTCTAATAATCTATGTAATTAGGCTAATACCCAATTTGGGGTTTTAGTCATCATGGAACAGGTTCTCTGTGAAGTAGCTACAGACTTGTTTGAGTCCAATAAAAAGAACACATTCATAGGCAATGAGTTATATGAAGCAAATGTATTACCTGCAGGTAGGCAGTGAGAGAAAACAAGCATCTAGAATGCATTGTGAGCTGGTCCCCCACTACTCAGGAAAAAGGTGCAGGGTAAATGGAGTCTCAATGGCTCATGACCAACTTGTATCCCAGCTGAAGGACCCCCAAAAGAAGTCATCCTAGGTTTTGTACCCTGGGGAAACATGGCACCCTGGGCTAAGGTGGTAAAAAAACATCTAGCTTCTAGATGGAGACTAGAACAGAGCCTAGACTTTTCCAGCCAGTTCCTCTCATCATGAGATCCTGCATCCCCAGCACATTCTATTTTTGAGCATTATAAGTGAGAGAAGGAGGAGAACTGGCTCAATTTAAGGCCACCCGGAACACTGATGTGCAGCAATAACTTTAATTAATATAAGAGCTTATTTATGGCATTTGGAAGCTTAATATGTTTATAATCCATATCAGTTATTATACCAACTAGTTTCTGCCAAATAATGCAATGTAGATCAACTAAGTGCATACACTGTACCAGGTACTTTCCTAAGTGCTTTAAGAATATCAGTGCATCTAATGTTTACAAAAACGTGAAGTATTTACCATTACTAAGCTCTCCTTTTTTTTTTTTTAAAGAAGAGAACACCAAAACAGAGAGTTGCTTGCTCAATGTCATCTAGGTCATAAATAAGGACAGAATGTTTTGAATCTAAGCAGGACCTATGGATTCTGGACTGTAGAATCCATACTCATATCCATTAAGATACATTGCCAAGGATATGAGTGGAATGTAATTAACAGGTAGATTTGCATTGGCATCGCACACCTCTCTTTTCAGAATCAATGTGAATGCTTGGAAATTTTTCTATAAAATTGCAAATGCACACTTTCTTTAGTTGGGATAGATATACAGATGTACTTGCTGTAGGGAGAGGTGCAAGAGTTGAGGTAAGAATTGGTAGGAGATTAGAAAGCAGGTTAAAGACAAGCTGATGGCTTTGAGGTGCGACAGGAGGCACATTTACCTAGAAGCCAGGAGTTCCAGCTCTGCAACTACACATTTTTCACCATTACACATCACATAACCTACCTCTACCTTGCATCCACATCTAAAATGAGGAGTTTGGTCTAGAATGTACATTGAATTAAATGATACCAAAGTCTTAAAAGATTGGCTAGTTGTATTTTTGTATTAAAAATACAAAAACACTGCTGGTTGTGGTGACACATGATTGTAATCCCAGCATTTGGGAGGCTGAGACAGGAGGATCCGGGTTCGCAGCCAGCCTCAGCTACCTAGTGAGGCACTCCACAACTTAGTGAGACCTTGTTTCAAAATAAAGAATAAAAAATAGGGCTGGCAGTATAGCTCAGAGCTAGAATGCCCCGGGGTTCAATCCCCAGTACCACAAAAAAAAAAAAAAATACAAAAATACTGTCAATATCTTTTTATCTTTCTAACAGAATTGCTTTAGATTCAATTTTTCATTAAGTTTAATGAATGCATGTTATTTAATTTAATTCAAGACGATTGACTAGATTTCAGTCTAGACGGGGGAATTTTATATCCAGGTGTCTTGGACTAGTGAGTTCTAGACTACAAAGTTCAGTTTCCTGACAAACATAAACAAACAAACAATCAAAAAAGGTAATGCCAGCTGGGCGTGGTGGCCCACGCTTGTAATCCCAGCATTTGGGAGGCTGAGACCGGAGGCTGAGACCGGAGGATCCGGGTTCGCGGCCAGCCTCAGCTACCTAGTGAGGCACTCCACAACTTACTGAGACTCGGTTTCAAAATAAAGAATAAAAAATAGGGCTGGGGGTATAGCTCGGTGGTAGAATGCCCCTGAGTTCAATCCCTAGTACTGCAAAAAAAAAAAAAGGTAATGCCCACTTTATTTTCCTGATATAACATTTTATTCATGATTCAGTTTTAACTAAGGTCATAATAAAGGTTTGAGAAACAAGTTTGCTGCTTCCACTTAACCATTTATGAAAAGCACCTTAAAATCCATTTTAAATCCATTGTTTTTAGAAGAACAAAGCTCTAAGGATAAACAGTTGGTGACTTTATATAAGACAAATTGACCACTATTCCTGTTCCACAGACAGGAACCCTCTGGGGATTGTCTCTTTTCTAAAGGCACATGGCTAAGTGGTGTCTAAAAGTTCCAGGGCTTAGCCTCCTGACTTTCTGATTTGTTTGTGTAGGAAACTTTCCACTACTGGTAATTAGCACCTTCTAGACATCTGTTTCCCTGGGGAAAAAAAAAATACATAAGCCACAGAGAGATTAAATCTAATTATTATGATTTCCATTCTGGGGCAAGGCCTTTTCATAAATAATTATGTCTTAGTGCAAAACTGGCAAATTTCAAGCACTAGCTCTCTCATTCATAATAATGAGTAGATTTATAACCCACAAGCTTATTAGCTACTGAAGGCTAATTAGGACTTTAACCAAAAACACCATTAGGTGAAATGCTCACTGAGGTCATCAAAGTATTTTGGCTAAAAAACAAACAAACAAACAAAAAACCCATATCTTACCAGAAGAACTCCTCATCCTGACCCCACAGTCAAAACCAAAGTAGTATCTACGACACCAAAAAGAGAAGATTAACGCTTTGTGTGAGGTGACCCTGGGGAACAGGCAGTTTTACATTCCTGAGGATACATGCTCTTAAAAACATGCAAATAAAATTCATAGAAGAATATAATATTAGAAAAGACAATAGACAAGCATGAAAAAAATCAAGACCACATGCTTACAAAGAGATAAGAATTTGAAACAAAATGTTAAAATTTGTGTTAAAAATGAACAGTAATGTCAGACTAATTTTTGCCCAGGAATTTTGGTATACTTTTTTAGTATATTTAAAATATTTCACTATTATTTAAAAGACTTTTTAAAACATGTCATTCCTATTTTTGAGTTATACCCAAGCTACCCATCACTATTCCCTGGCTTCCCCTCTGATATTGTGAACTCTACTAAGAATTCATAAATTCCACTTTCTAATGTTGCATCTATCACTGATACTCTGATTCACTGTAAGCTCTGTATGGGAGGGCTTGTTTTTTTCTGGCTTCTTTCAGCCTCCCCTACAGAGCCTAGTTCAGAACTTGCCACTCAGATGTGCTCCATGCATATTGCATACCAGCTTTTTATCTACTTCCACAGTGAAGCTAAAGAACATTTGTGAGGGATCGTTCTGCTTCTATCAAGGGAACAGACAGTGCAGTTTAATTTAGCAGATCATAAAGTACTCTGCAAAAAAAAGAAAGAAAGGGAGAAACTAACAAATGAGGCTTTGGCTGCAGACAGGACAAGTTCATAATTTATGATGTGCTCCTAACCAGAATTTAGTCCCAGGAGCTAACAAATGACATGCACACAAACAAATCACTACTCACACTTGCTGTGTCCTGCCCAGCTTAGAGCAGACACTGTTAATCTACTGCCTTTTACTTCATTCTGCAGAGTAATTTGGTAAATTAGCAATAAGGTCTGGTCATTACATATGCAGTTAGCTATAGTAATACATATGCTATGCTTCATTTACACAATTTGTTACATCTATTTCTAGTGGTCCATTTTACCTTTTATTCTTTATACAATATTATTTTGGGAGCTAAAATAAATTGATACCTTAGTAAATTCACCCAAAGGCTCATGTCCTTTCCTTGTATGGCTTCCTTGACCTTCCTTTGAATTGCTATAAAGAACTCCCTCCAAAAGGAATCCCTACTTCCCAATATGCCATCTTACAGCAAACCCTTTTCATTATACATAAACCTATTAAAATCTCCCTAGGTACTTCTATAAATTTTAAAGCACACCAAAATATAACCTCAAGGGAAAAAAAATAAAGATTCTAGGTGTCACAAGAATCTGTTCTAAGATATGTGAAAATTAATATAACCATTTTCCCTTCTTCTCAAGCCTAAAACTTTGACATATGTGCAACTCCAGGATTTTGACAAAGGGTTAGATTTGGTTTCACTCAAAGATGCTCTTTCTTCTAATTTGTCCTGAGAGAAAATATGTTGATAAACTTTGATTGCAAAATGGACATCTCCAAGGAAATAATGCAAATCAGATGCACTGCTATAAGTTTTATAGAGGCCACATTAAAGAGCTATTGTCAAATTTCTTTTGGTTTCACAATCCCTTTATAATCTTATTGGTGCAATTCAATTATCCATCATAGTGAGACTTGAAGTGATACATTCACATATGTACACATCAGTTGGTGCCAAGAGCCTCTGTTTAGGTGAGTTTTATCTATTTCTATTTACAAAGTTTAAAATAAAAACTGAGAAATTTAAAAATATTTATTAATTTCTTATAATTATTAATTTACCTTGATATATGTATAATAATATGTTCATGTGAATAACATATTTTGATGAGAAAACCATAAATCTAAAACAAAAATAATTTAGTGAGAACAGCATCATTATTTCATTTTAGCAATAAATCTATTCTGATTTGCCATTTTTGTTAAAGTATATGAAGAAAATCTATCCTCACATAGATTAGAGAGTTAGAAAATGGATGGTAAAGGAAAAAGACAGCTAGTTCAACTTGCAATTCAATCAAATATCATCCTTGTCTACGTGGAAGTGCTCTGTGCATAGTTCCTATTGTGTTACACAGGACATTAAAAAGATGTGTACTTCAATGGAACATTACTCAGCCATTAAGGAGAGTGAAGTCTTGTCATTTGTTGGAAAATGGGTAGAACTAAAGGTCATTATGTTAAGCAAAATAAGTCATACACAAAAAGATAAATACTGCATGTTTTATCTCATGTGTGAACAAAAAGAATGATTACCTGAAAGTAGAAAAGAGACTTTTAGGGAAAGGAAAAAGGAATGCAAGACTGGATCAGCATACACAAATCAATACATGTAATTCACCACATAAAAAGAACTAAGGACAAAATTATATAATCATATCAATATATATTGAAAAAGCATTTGACAAAATCCAACAACTATTCATGTTAAAAACACTGCAGAAAATTGGAATGGAAGGAACGTACCTGAACATCATTTAGGCAATATACAATACCCAAAGCCAATATAATTTTGAATGGGAAAAAATATCAAGATCATGCAAATTCCCTTTAATGTCAGGAACAAGACAAGGATGCTCATTATAACTATTCCTTTTCAATACAGAACTTCAGACTCTAGCTAGAGCAATAAGGCAAAAGAAGAAAATCAAGGAATACAAATAAGAAAAGAACTAAAATTATTTCTATTTGCAGATAACATGATCCTATACTTAGAAGACACAAAAACCTTACCCCAAAGATTTTTAGAGATGATCAACAAATTCAGTAAAGTAGTTTGATATTAAATCAATCTAAAAAAACAGTAACTTTTCTATATGCCAACCATGAATCCATTGAAAAAGATATCTAGAAAACAATTCTACTCACAATAACCTCCAAAACAATAAAATATCTTGAAATAAATCTAACCAATTAGGTGAAAGACCTCTATGATGAAAATTAAAAACGCTAAAATGAAATCAAAGAAAATCTTAGAAGATGGAAATACAGAATAAATATTATCAAAATGGCCATTCTACCAAAAGTGATCTACAGTGTCAATATAATCCCTATCAAAATACCAATATCATCCTTTTCAGAATTAGATAAATGAGTCTTGGATTTAATGTGGAAAAATGAAAGACCCAGAACAGTCAAAGCAATTTTTATCAATAAGAACAATTCAGGCAGCATTATAATTCCTAATTTAAGATTGTACTACAGAGCTATAGTACCTTAGTATTGGCACAAAAACAGACACATAGACCAATGTAACAAAATAGGAGATATAGAAACAAATCCACACACTTATAGCCAATTATTCTTGACAAAGGTGCCAAACACATATTTTGAATAAAATATAAACTTTTTAACAAACGATCTTGAGAAAACATGTTACCATTTGTAGAAAAATATAACTAAATCTCTATTTCTCACCCTTCTCAAGATAGATCAAAGACTTGGAAATTAGCCCTCAGACAGAAATTCCTAGAGGAAGGTATAGGTCCAACAGGCAACAAATAGACACAAGTAGAAACTTCCTCAGTAAGATCCCCAAATCCAAGATAATTAAACGAAGAATTAATAAATGGGGTGGCATTAAACTAAAAACTTTAATGAGTTTGATGACCAAAAGCTTATCAAAAGAATTCAAGAGCTTAAAGAGTGAGAGTCCTATTTCTCTGATAAAGAACTAATATACAGAATATACAAAAATACTTAAAAGACATAAAACTAAAAGCTAGTAATCTAATTAAGAAATGAAAAATTATGTATGAGGAGATGTTCAACATCATTAGCAATCAGAGAGATGCAAATCAAAACTACCTTGAGATTTCACCTAACCCCAATCAGAATGGCAATCATCAAGTACACAAACAACAACAAATGCTGGCAAGGGTCTGGAGAAGTAGGAACCCTAATACATTGCTGATGGGATTGCAAATGAGTGCAGCCACTTTGGAAAACAATATGGAGGATTCTCAGATGAATAGGAATGAACCTACCATATGATCTGGCAGTACCACTCCTAGGTTCTACCCAAAAGAATGGAAACCAAACGATCAGACTGACACATGTGTATCTATGTTTATAGCTGCACAATTTACAATTACCAAACTATGGAACCAGCCAAGATGTCCATCAACAGATGAATAGATTACAAAGCTATGGGATATGTACACAATGGAATATTACTCAGCCATAAAGAAGAGCAAAATCATGTTATTTTCAGGGAAATGGATAGAACTGGAAAACATTCTGTTAAGTGAGATTAGTTAGTCACAAAAAGTAAAAAATCGTATGCTCTCCCTAATATATGGAAGCTAGGGAGAAAAGGGGACATAAGAGGAACTCCAGAGGAAGAAGGAGAATCCTTAGATGAGCAAAGAATTTGACTTAACAGAAGGTGATGGAGGGAGGGGGGACACCCTAATGCACATGATTTGCTTTCATAAACATATCAAAGTCAATCACTAAACTGAATTTGAGATGGAGGGAGGAGTAGGGAATTGGGCAGGAATTGAGGAAGGGTTAAATGAGAAATGTGTGCATGTATGCCTTTTGCAGCTTGTACCTAAAAAAGATGTATGATTACAGTGCATCAATAAAATTAATTAATTAATTAATTAATTAATTAATTCAATAATTCAATAAATGGCATAAAAAAGAAATGAAAAATTGAATGAAACAGATACTTAAGAAAAGAAGAAATACAAATGGCCAGTACATCTATGTAAAAAATGTTCAACATCACTAGCAATCAAGAAGATGCAAATTAAAACTAACTGAGATTCCATGGAATGTCAATTGGAATGTCAATCATCAAGAAGTCAAACAACAATAAATTCTGGTAAGGATGTGGGGAAATAGGAACTATTCTACACTGTAGATTGTGGAATTGCAAATTAGTACAGCTGCTATGTAGATCAGCGTGGAGATTCCTCAGAAAACTAGAAATCGATCCACCATTTGATCCAGCTCTACCAATCTTGGGTATCTTTCCAAAGGGACTGAAAGAAGATTACAGTAATACATGCATATCTTTTTTTATAGCAGCACAATTCATAATAGCTAAATTATGGAACAAACCCAGATGTACAACAACAGATGAATGGATCACAAAATTATAAAATATACACACAATGGAAATCTAGTCAGCAATAAGTAAGAACAAAATTATGTCATTTTTCAGGAAAATGGATGGACCTGAATAACATTATGTTAAGTAAGATTATACAGCCACAGAAAGTGAAGGGCTATTGGATTGTTTTTAGTTCTTTATATATTACAGATAGGAGCACTCTATCAAAGGATTTTCTCCCATTACATAGGCTTTCTTTTCAAACTCTTCTTTGCTGTGCAGAAATTTTGTAATTTGATATTATCCCATTTGTTGATTTTTGTTTTAATTTCTGAGCTTCAGGGTATTATTGAGAAAGTCTCTAGCAGTGCCTATATGTTGAAGAATGTATCCTATGTTTTCTTCTAGTAATTGGAAAGTTTCTGGTATGATTTCTAGGTATTTGATCCATATTGAGTTGACTTTTATGTAGGATGAGAGAGGGGGATCTAAATGCCATGTTTATAGCAGCTCAATTCACAATAGCCAAATTATGGAACCAACGCAGGTGTCCGTCAACATGAGAATTGATTTTTTAAAAAATGTGGTATATAGCTATAAAGAAAAGTTAAATTATATCATTTGAAGAAAAATAGATAGAACTAGAGAATATTATGCTAAGTGAAACCAGCCAGTCTCAGACAGTCAAGAGTTGTAAGTTTTCTCTCATATGTGGAAGCTAGAGAGAAAGTGGGATATACAAGGGTACTTGTATAAATATGGAGAGAGACCAGTAGAATAGGGAAAGGGTACTGATGGTAGGAGGTGGGAAAAGGAGGACTGAGGAAAGAAACAGTCCAAATAATGCTCTGGCAATATATAAAGGCATTATCACTGGTTTTCCTAGCATGTATGAGGAAGTAGGAGGGAGTGGTAGGATGGGATGTAAAAGAAAGCACACTGAGAAAGGTATGCATGTACTTTTGTATCACATTGAAATTTACTATCATGTATAATTGCAATGCACTAATAAAAGTATTTTAATTAAAAATAAAGAATATATTACATTAAAAATAGAATAGTCTAGCCAGGCGTGGTGGCGCACGCTTGTAATCCCAGCATTCGGGAGGCTGAGACCAGAGGATCCGGGTTCGCAGCCAGCCTCAGCTACCTAGTGAGGCACTCCGCAACTTAGTGAGACTCGGTTTCAAAATAAAGAATAAAAAATAGGGCTGGGGGTATAGCTCAGAGGTAGAATGCCCCTGAGTTCAATCCCCAGTACCGAAAAAAAAAAAAAAAAAAAAGAATAGTCTATAGCCAAAATTGGTTTTAATGTAAAAAATGTTTTTGTACAACAACATGTTTTTCTATAGAAACAAAATCCCACCTTCACAGCACTTAACTTTTCTGGTACTAGTTACCTTCTGCTGTCCGAGAGCTAAAGCTGAAAATAACCAACAAAATTACTTTAATCTAGGCTTTTTACACATGAAGTAACTGATACCAAGAAGGGAAATGTGACTGTGATAAGGCCATAATTTTAAGTCCTCTAGTTCTCAGCCAAATCATGTTTTATTTTTATACAGATGAGTCTATTCAACCACGTCATTCTTTCTTTAGCATGTCCCTTTCTCCCCTTCCTCTGCTATCCGTCTTTGAATCAGATACACTTTTAATCATGCATAGCAATGTCTCTCACGTTTTGCTAGTTCAAACCAAAACATCTTTAAATTATTATCTCTGGGTGGTTCGACTACATTTAAAAACTGTGTTCTGGCTGAAAGCAATTAAAAGTGGTATAATTTAAATCTCTGAATGGTAAAGTTTAAGAAGAAAACAAAACGCACGTAACTCCTAATTATCTTCGCATGAATTCAAAATCACTCTGCAGGATAAAATATTGTTGAGATATGAATAATCGCAATGGAGAGGAAACAAGTTCACCCTGGAATGGTATCTCTTAAGACGGAAGCTTACTCCACTCTTTCGTTACTATAACCTTGCCTGAATTAAATAGAATGAGTAAGAAACTATTCAGAAAGTAAAGCAGAAAATGTAAGAGAAAAAAGGACAATTGATATTTTCAGTCCTAAATTACAGGTTTACTAATCTAGCACTATCATGTTTCAGATGTTTCCTGATCCATTATAAATGAACCACAGCAAATTTCCTCCTACACAGAGTAAAATTATTACCTTAACCCCAAAAAAGGATGATGCAAGATGAAGTGACCATCAACCTTGGATAAGAGCTGTAAAACTGTTCCCATCTGAAATCCATGCTCCCTCTAGCTATTAAAATGTGCTTGATATTTTCCTTGTCAGTCATTTAAGTGCTCTTTACGTCTTTCAACTTGAATTGAAAAGAGTACTTTATCATAAAGGAAAAAAAAGGGACACACTGGATTTGACTATCTTTCCTCAAATAAATTTATTAATGGTCCTACCTATATCCAGTGTTTGAAACAGGCTGATGGCAGACTTAAAACAAATATAGAAAGTGAGTTGTTATGTTACTTCTAGGATCTCAGTTCAATAATGTGAATGCTAAGGCCCCTGCTTGGTATGGGTATTGTAGAGTGCAACTTCCACCACTTTTATTGGCGCATTGCAATTTCACATGATATAGTTTAAAGATAGTTTCTTTTATATATATGCTCAAGAAAAATATGCCTTAGCTTTTACTAGGCTTTGTGTAATAGAAAAATAAAGATGGCTTCTTGCTTATACCAACCAAGCATATCATTCACCAGACTATGGTTTATATTTCAATAAATGAGAGAGAGAGAGAGAGAGAGAGAGAGAGAGAGAGAGAGAGAGAGAGAGAGAGAGAGAGAGATACACACTTCCTGTCAATCTTCCATAGTCTCTAATGGCTCAAATTTAGGGAAAACAGTGCAATAAACTTCTGCTTGTTGTGTTATAAAGGCACATTAACTAGTTGTCTCTGGCTGTAGGTTTCATAAATTATCCAGAATTCAGTTTTTGGCCACAAAATATTATTAAAAACTAGAACTCATTGTTGTATTATTTATTTTAAATTATAGGGGATTATTATGCAAAATTCTATCTTCTCCCTGAAACATTGGAT
>PVLC010043211.1:0-12653 GCA_004027655.1 Graphiurus murinus | reverse complement strand
AGCCCCCCAAAAAACCAGCACCAGCCGGGAGTCCAGTCAGCGGTCAGGCAGCGCCGCAGGAACTCAACTTTATTGGAACACACAATAGAATATATGGGCAGGTCAGGTAGGGAGGTGAAGCTGGGGAGGGGGAGCCAATGGGAGCAGATCTCCTATAGCTGCGGGGGAGGGAGGTAGGCCTTTCCTTGACCCACCCACCAGCTTCCCTAGGTCTGAGGGGTCAGATTTCACCAAGAAAGGTCAGAGCCTGTAAGTGCCAAATGCCACATAACATGAGCAATCCCTACAAGTAACCTTGGATTAAAGTGGCATTCCTACATGTCTGAGAGTGGCTCCAGCCCTCCGGGCTGACACCGTTAGCGATGTCACCCACCAGTCACCGTGCCTGTGGCTACCTAGTGAAAGGCCTCCGGTCACTCATGTCCTCTCACACATGACGGCTGCAACCACCGCTCTCCCTACACACTTGTCCTGTGACTTTTCTTGGTGAGAGATTAGGACAAGAGTGATATTTCTTATATCTACATTTTCACCAAAAATGAGGAAAAGAAACCCAAGGAGCCACAAGCATATTTCTTTGTGAAGAATTATTCCCATGTTCAGTAAGCACATTAATTATATATGTGTTTTTATTTTTTTAAAAAATCAACTAACTTAAGCCATTGTTAGGAAGCCAATCTAAGTTGTTAGGACTCCAATGGCCTGTGAGCAATTGAGGTGTCACCTACTCCAGACTTCTCTTGAAAAATAATTCATTTTAGGCCAAAAACGTGACTCGGCTCGCCCTGGGCACTGGGCTAGTTTGGCTTTTCCTTTCACACCACCCGGTCACGCTGGGCCACAGTGACAGGCAGGCAGGTGGGGATCCCATGGAGGGTGCGTGGGCCAGAGTGGGTGCTTGGGATGGCGCAGGGAAGGGGCGACGCCCACTTAGGAGGGAGGTCCCGGCTCACCCTGTTCACGCTGGGGGAGCTAATGCTCCTGCGGTTCAGCTTCCCCTTCCCCGTGAGCTGCTCCTTCACCGCGACTTCCTAGGAATCAGAGAACACAGAGGAAGAGCCGGTGAGATGTGGCCCACCGGCGACCCTGGCTAAGGCGGGTTGTGGCCTCCCAGGGCACAAGGGCCGACTCCCACAGCTCCGATCACTCAAGGTTAAGAGAGTCGAGGCTTCAGAAGTTCAGATGCAACGGAGAGTTCAGACAGTCAAGCAGGGAACCGGGCCGGGCTCGTGCCCAGGGGTCCCAGGCACTCGGCTGACCTGGCGCAGGCGGTCCAGCGTCAGGAGGTTTTCCACGGCCAGCACGCTCCGCAGGTATTTTTCGATGTAGGCCTCCGAGTCGGCAGAAGCTGGGTTTTCCACGTTGGCTGCCATCCTCGCTAAGGCTTCCCGTTCCTCCACGCCCTGGGCTTCCTGGGGAACAGGAACGGTTGCAGGTCAAAACCGAGTTGTCAGCCGGGCGTGGTGGCGCATGCTTGTAATCCCAGCATTCGGGAGGCTGAGACCGGAGGATCCGGGTTCACGGCCAGCCTCAGCTACCTAGTGAGGCCCTCTGCAACTTAGTGAGACCTGGTTTCAAAATAAAGAGTAAAAAATAGGGCTGGTGGTGTAGCTCAGAGGTAGAACGCCTCTGAGTTCAACTCCCAGTACCGCAAAAAAAAAAACAAAAACGAGTTGTCAGAGAAGAAAAGGTTACAGAGGCAGTGGCGGTTGCTGCTTCTTCCTTTTTTTTTTTTTTTTTTTCCCCTGTTCTAGGGATTGAACCCAGGAGCATTCTACCTCCAAGCTATACCTCTATCCCTAAATTATTTATTTATCTACTTATTTATTTTATTTTGAGACAGGGTCTTGCTAAGTTGCTGAGAGTCTCACTTTCCTGTTCTTCTGACACAAGCTGGCCATGTATATAAGAGGGGAAGTCACTAGCCAGGCAGAAATTAAAAAAAAAAAAAAAAAATCAGATACTTGATTTACTTGTGAATTTCTCATAATAATGTCAAAAACTACAAAATGTACATCCAGATGCCACCGTATCTTAAATACCATCAACATAAGACAAACATAATTTTAAATGCCACTGGAGGAAAAAAGACTGTCAATTAATTTCAAGATACCATCAACTATAAGACATTATAGATACGTTTGAAGATATAAAATATATTCTAAGATATTTTTACAAATGTAAATGAGCTTTGGCACAGACGAAATGGAGGATTTATAAATGACTTAAGTTCACTGCTTGCTTTGCCTCCTACGGTCCTTCCTTCGAGCCCTGTCTTAGCCAGGAACAGAGCCGCCGCCACCTTGTCATTCCAAGATGACAAGAAGGTATCCCAGGGAGGAAGGGAGGACTTTGGTCTCAGACTCCTGGAGGAGCGTTCTTCTCACCACCCAGCACTAGGAGGCGCTGCAGGGAGGCGGTGTTACTAGGACTTTGTAAGGAGACAGACAGAAACCCTGTCTTGTTGCTCTCTGGCCTGGGACTTGTCTTTAACGGCACTGGTGATGTGGAGAAGGGAAGTTTGAGACTTCTTCATGATGATATCCCCACTTGTTAAGTGTCTTCTCATTTTACATTTAAGTCTCATCTTCACACCATAAGCTTAAGTTTCATTTTTCCTTTCTTTTTCTCATCAGGGTTTGATAATGTGAAAACAATGCTCTCCAACTCAGCCGCCACCTAGCTCGCTGGCAACAGGCTTATCAGGGGAGCGCGTGTTTGTCTTTAAGCCAATCCCTCCAGATTTCTCCCCTTTTACAACTGTATCACCTGAAAAGTAACTTAAAGGAGGATTTATTTATTTATTTATTTATTTATTTATTTATTTATTTATTTATTTATTTATTTATTTGCGGTACTAGGGATTGAACTCAGGGGCATTCTACCTCCGAGCTACACCTCCAGCCCTATTTTTTATTCTTTAATTTGAAACAGGGTCTCACTAATTTGTGGAGTGCCTCACTAGGTAGCTGAGGCTGGCCTCGAACCCGGATCCTCCGGTCTCAGCCTCCCAAATGCTGGGATTACAAGCGTGCACCACCACGCCCGGCTAAAGGAGGATTAAAAAAAAAAAATACAAGGGGAGCAAAGGAGAGGAGAGGGTCCTGAGACAGGAAAGGAAACGACAAGCCAGTTTGCTGGAGTTGTGGCCCTTGCTCAACTACCAGAAAGCCATTTACAGAGTTGAGATCCGAGACCGGAAAAGAGAAAATGCTTAAGTACAGAGAATAAACTAAGTCTCTAGCAAAATACACATCTACTTAGTTTTGGTTTTCTGTGGTACAGGGAATTGGATCCAGGGGCAGTCTACCTCTGAGCTATATCCCCAGTCCTGTGTATTTATTTATTTATTTGTTTATTTATTTTTAGTATTGGATATTAAACCCAGAGGCATTCTACCTTCAAGTTATACCCTTAGCCTGATTTTATCTTATTTGAAAACAAGGTCTCACTAAGTTGCTGAGAGCCTTGCTAAGTTGCCAAAGGCTGGCTTTGAACCTGCAATCCTCCTATCTCAGCCTCCCAAGTACTAGGATTATAGGCATGCGCCACCAGGCCCGGCTTCCCATCGCCATTTCTTCACTCCCAGAAAACGGCCAGCGTGGGCGAAGGAACTGCTCGTCCTCCTGCTGCTCGGAGCCCTCCTCTGAGCACCCACAGTGCTCCTGCCCTGTCAGGGGCCCCTCGGTCCCCAGCTGAGCGAGTGGTGCTAATTCGGGGATTAATGGGAGGAAGTGGATACAAGCCACACCCTCCATCAGCGATGCCTCGACACTTGGCTAAGTCCTCAGAATGTCTCGATTGTTCACAAACAGAAATAATACTAGTAATAAACACTATAATCATATAACAACAGTAGCAGTTACGAATGGTGCTTGATATGTAGACAACATTTTGCACACGTTCTCTCATTTAATCCTTAGAAACAACCCTGAGCAGAAGCTATCACTAGCACCATTTGATAAATGAAAAAATTTAGGCTCAGGGTAATTTATCCAGGTTCTTCTTGCTAAATAAGTGACAAAAACAAGACTTTTGCTTGACTCCGAACTCAAACAGGGATCTTGTTAGGCTCTGGTGCCTCTTTCCATGGGAAGTCACATATTGCTATTGTCTGTTGTCTTCTACGAGTAAAAAGGTGCTGCGTTGCTTTTCAGAAGAAAGTTCTTCTTTAACAAAATACTAAGTCTAGAACTTTTAAAGTGGGAAATTGCTAGCTGGCTGTGGTGGTATACACCTATAATTCTAGTGCTTAAGATGCTGAGACAGGAGGATCGTGGGGTTGAGGCCAGCCTCCTCAGCAACTTAGTGAGACCCCATTTCAAATTAAAAAATAATTGTAATTCCAGTACTTGGGAGGCTGAGATAGAAGGATTGTAGGTTCACAGCCAGCCTCAACTCTTAGTGAGGCCCTGTTTCAAAATAAAGAATAAAAAAATAGGGTGAGGGGTATAGCTTGAAGATGGAATGTCCCTAGTTCAACTCCTAATATCAAAAAATAAAATCAAATAGAGCTGGGGGTGAGCTCAGAGGTAGACTGACTCTCCTCTCAGTTCAATCCCCAGTACCATAAAAAAAAAAAATTAAGAAATTTCTCTAAAAAATTGACAGCATTTTCCTAAATATGCATTTTTGCTTGTTATCTCTTTTAAAAGTTCTTATTTTTAGTAAATTCAATTTGCCAACGTCCCTTCACCTCTGGAATATTGGAGACGATTTCAAAGGTCACCCCACAGCCAGGAATCGAGCTTCGATGAGACATCTTTTTCAGGAGACTCTGAGCAAAACCCTAGAGGAAAATAAAATAGAAGATACAGTTTTTACCTTAAAAACCGAGTTTACAGTAAGCAAGAGACAGCATAAAGGATACTGTGTTCATTCTAACCAACTGAAAACAGCACATTTCCACCATAAGCAAATGAAATCCTTATCACTAAATGCAGCGTCCTGCTGACGCAGCTGATGAGATGCATGCAGTGTGAGGGACCCTGTACCCGACACACAGAAAAGACGGAACCGGCCCAGGCTTCGGGCGGAGCGCTGCAAAATGACCTTCTAACTGAGACGCAAGTGGGGACTGGTGATGCTCACACTCCCCCCACCGCACGATGGACATCTTGTACCATGAATATTGACAAGTTGAGGCATTAAATTCTTGACCAAAGCAGGGTCGTTATGAAGGATGATTTAAGAGTGCCTGGTCATTGTTTATGCTGACTGCACTCTTTGCACAGTTAAGAATTGAACTGTTGAATTAATGCAGAGATGACTCATTTGGAGATGCTGCTAGATCCTGTAGAGGTTGCAGGGAGCGGCGATGAGGGTGGAATACAATCGGTGAATAAAGAGAAGGAGGAGAGAGAACAGGGAGCGGGCGTGGGGGCCTCCCCCAGCAAAAGGGCAGGCAGAAACAGCGAAACCCCAGAAGGAAAGAGAAAAGTCCAGCCACTTCATCGTAAAAATACATTATTTCAGAAACCTAACCATTTATTTCCCATGCAGAGAGCTTTGCTTAATTTTTAAAAGATCCGAGCCTTTTCGAATGCAAAGAGGCCACTTACTGCATCTCTGCAGTGCTCCTCTGTGGGCTCTCAGTGCTCAGCAGGGCCACGCCCACTGGGGGGGGGCAGAGCTGCAGCTTACTAGGGGGGGGTGCTATTGCTTTTTTTTTTTTTTTTGGTACTGGGAATTGAACTCAGGGGCATTCTGCCTCTGAGCTACACTCCCAGTCTTTATTTTTTGATTCTTAAACAGGTCTCACTAGGTTGCTGAGGCTGTCCTCAAACCTGTAATCCTTCTGTCTCAGCCTCTCAAGTACTGGGATTGCAGTCGAGGACCACCATGCCTGGTGCTACTGTTACTGTTTTTGTTTTCTATTTGCATGGAATTAATGACACTGATTTGCACAAATCAGGGAAATCCCTGTTCTTGCTATAAGGAAGCAATGCACTTAGCGATAAAAAAATATCTGAGATCGGAGGGAAAACGGGTATGTCTTAAAATATTTCCAAATAGCTTTAGCCAGGAAGAAACCTGGCAACTCACTCCTACAGTTCAAATAAACAAACAGTGGAAACATGATCCTCTACCGTGCACCCACTCTGTGGGACGCTGCAGGCTGGTGGCCTTGTCTGGAGGACTCAGAGCCCCAGCAACCAGGATGGCGGATTTGGAAATGGAAAGTCATTCTTCAAGATGCCCCTAGAGCTGGGCAGGTAGCTCAGTGGCAGAGCACCTCCCTAGCATGTGTGAGCCCCTGGGTTCAATTCTCAGAACTGCCTCCAAAAAGCTTATTTTGCTGGGCATGGTGGTGCACACCTGTAATCCCAGTATCTGGGAGGCTGAGACGGCAAGAGGATCACAAGTTTGAGGCCAGCCTCTGCAGAGTGAGATCTTCAGCAATTTAATGAGACCCTGCTTCCAAATTAAAAAATAAAAAGGGCTGGGGGTGCAGCTTGGAGGGAGAATGCCCCCAGTTCAGTCTCCAGTATGAAGAAAGATGGCCCCCAAAATGTCTCTTTCAATCCCTCCGACTTACGAGAAGAGGGAGACTCACCACCAGCAGCCACAGCTAACCCCACGACCCGGGTTTTATTGATGTTGGACTGGCAAGCTAAAGAGCTGCAATTTTAACAGCATTACCGCCAGTCTTCATTTCCATGATTGATATCAGTGTGACATTTAGAACTAAAGATTAATTTTTAGGGGTGGAGATTACATCTAGGAGTCTGTCAACCGTGACTATGCTCTTTTAAATGAAAGATTTATTCTCAGCTGTGCTGGCTTCAGGGTGTTGAGAAGGCCTTACAGAAGGGAGGCAAGGAGCCTGGCGTGGAGGCGCCCGCCTGTCATCCCAGGCCTGGGGAGGCTGAGACAGGAAGATTGCAGGCTCAGGACCAACCTCAGCAACTTGGCAAGGCCCTTTTTCAAAATAAAAAAAATAAAAAGGGCTGGGGGTGTACTTCGGATGTTAAATGCCCCTGGCTTCAATCCTCAGTGCCCAAAGATTAAAAAAAGAAGAAACAGAAAGGAGATAAGACAGTTAACTAGGATCCCCAGAATTGCCCTCCCAACCCCTCACATTTGAAAAGCCAGTAACAGGTTGTTTCGATTCTCACCTAGACACTTCTACTAAACCGCTTCAACTGGCCCAAAGTCCCTCTGGAGCCAGCTGAGCTCCATGGGAAGTGACGTTCTCAGCATGGCGGCCCAGCCCGCCGCCCGTGCTGCCCTCGGTCTCCATCCTGTCTCTTCTCTCCTTCCTGCCCATCTTTGCACCCACGGCTCCTCCGCTCAGTGGAAGAGCCACCTTCTCTGCCTGTCCAGCGTCCTGTCTGTAAAGGGCCAGCTCAAATGCCACCCTCCTCTCCGAAGCTCCCCGCCCCTCCTTGGTCTGAAATCTGTGCTCTCACCTGCAATCGAAAGGCTTGTGGACCGCGCCGCGCTCCTGCTCAGGCGCAGAGCAGAGCAGCCTGGGGAGCCACGTGTACAATGCAGGGAGTCTTTACACACCCAGACTCTTCCTAATAGCCTTGCTTTTTGTTTTGTGTGTGTGTGGTTCTGAGGCTAGAAACCAACCAGGGGCATTCTACCTCTGGGTTACATCTCCAACTCTTTTTATTTTTTTATTTTGAAACAGGGTCTCACTGAGTTGCTTAGGCTGGCCTCAAATTTGCAATCCTCCTGTCTTCGCCTCCCAAGTAGTGAGATTGTAAGCATGTGCCACCACGCCTGGCTCCTATTCACCTTTTTCAACCCAAAGGTAGATGTATGAACCAAAGAATTGTGAGGAAAGAAAGATCTGGAAAGAGAAGGTTGAGCAGCCCTCTGCCAGGAAGCACCTGCTCTTGCAGGATCCAGAAGAAAAGGCAACAACAAACCACTGACAGGGCCAAGGCACCCGAACTTGTAAGGTAAATTCACTATTAATATTAATTTACTTACTTATTGGAGCTGGAGATTGAACTCAGGGGCATTCTACCGCCGAGCTATACCCCCAGCCCTTTTTATTTTGAAAAAGGGCCTTGCTGAGTTGCTGAGGTTGGTCCTAAGCCTGCAGTCTTCCTGTCTCAGCCTCCCAAGCACAGAGATTACAGGCACATGCCATTGTGTCCAGCTTTGGGATAACAACTTGATGCTGTCTAGGAGGAAGTCGGGATGACAGGTGCCGGGGCTGAAGCGGGCGTGGTGACAGGACCGTAGCAACGGCCTGGGGAAGAGGAGCTCAGTGCTTTGCAAACCGAGTTCGGACAGGAGGCCAGAGCACTCCTGCAGCCCCAGGTCGGGCCTGTGCTTAGAGACACATCTCCTGAGATGGAGCCTCACCTGCCGGCCGTGAACGTTGACGCAGATCCGCTTGCGCAGGACCAGCTGCATGTCGGCGGGGTGGCTGAGCTGCACCGTCACCCGCACGATCAGGAACACGCGCTCGTCGGTGGGCGTGCCTCTGCTGAGCTGGGGGCAGCTGTGCACTGCGGAGTCCCACGAGGCCTCTGCTTTCGCCTACAGAGAGGACGGGAGAAAGCACCTTGGTCGTTCCTCCAGAAAACCCCCCAAACACCCCCAACCATCTTTGCTTGGGCTGAAGTTCTCCTATGAGAAACGTCCTCAAAAAGCAATGGGCTGGGAAGATGGGGCCTTGTCCACCCACAGAGCATGACACCCTCCTGGATGGACGGATGGCTTTTATATTTTTATTTTTAAAATGCTCACATATCAAGAAAAGTTGCAAAAAATCCAGCGTGAGCCAGGCGTGGTGGTGTACACTTGTAATCCCAGTACTTGGGAGGCTGAGACAGGAGGATCATAGGTTCTCAGCCAGCCTCAGCTACTTAGTGAGGCCCTCCGAAACTTAGTGAGACCCTGTTCAAAATAAAAAATAGGGCTGGGGATGTAGCTTGGAGGTAGAATTCCCCTGGGTTCAATCCCCAGTGCCACACGCACACACACACACACACACACACACACAAATCAACATGGTGGCTCCTGCATACCTTTCCTTGAGATCCACCCACGTGGCCACTTTTGCGTCTATTTCTTTCATAAAATTATTTTGCTAAACCACTTCTCAGTAAGTTGCAGGTAATTGTCACATGGGAAAGTTAACATGGATACAGTACTGTTATTTATTATGGAGTCTATATGCAAATGTTTCCATTTTCCCAGCCCAGGATCACAAGCTGCACTTAGCCGTCCCCTCCCATCAGCTACTTAACCTGGACCAGCCCTGCGTCTCGGCACACTGGGCCCCAAGGAGGCTCGGGCACGCCCGCTGCCCAGCGGCCCACAGCTCAGACGCGAGTATCTGAATGCTTCCTTGAGTTGGACTCCAGTGTTGCATCTTAAGAACACCACTAGGCACCTCTGCGTTCCTTCCTAAAATACTTTATAACTTTTCAAGTATACTCAAAATTAGGGAACAATCCCCAGGATACACCCATAAGGAAGATTCAACCATTGAAATGAAAGTTTCACCAGGCTGCCTTTGTCTTTTCATCTCCTCCTCCTCTTTTTTTTTTTTTTTTTTTTGGTGGTATTGGAGATTGAACCCAGGGGCATTCTTTCTAAGCTATACCTCCAGCCCTATTTTATTTTTTATTTTGCTAAGGGCTTCTCTAAGTTCCTGAGGCTGGCCGGGAACCTTCAATCCTCCTGTCTCAGCTTACCAAGTACTGGGATTACAGGTGTGGGCCATCATTTCTGGTTCTTTTTCTTTTCTTTTTTCGTGTGTGTGTGTGTGTGTGTGTGTGTGTGTTAGTTACTGGGGATTGAACCCATGGAATTCTACCTCCAAGCTACACCTCCAGTCCTATTTTTTATTCTTTATTTTGAAACAGGGTCTCACTCAGTTGTGGAGGGCCTCACTAAGTAACTGAGGCTGGCTATGAACCTGGATCCTCCTGTCTCAGCCTCCCATGTCCTGGGATTACAAGCATGTGCCACCAAGCCCGGCCTTTTTTTATTTTTTAATTTGGAAACAGGGTCTCCCTAAATTGCAGAGGGCCTCACTAACTTGCAAGACTGGCCTCAAACTTGCGATGCTCTAGTCTCAGCCTCCCAAGTACTGGGATTACAGGTAGTGTGTGCCACCATACCCAGCTCTTTTCTTTTAAAGAAGTCTTGACAGAAGGATTTCAAAGCAAATCCCAAACGTGGTGCCATTTGCACTCCACGTACTTTAGCAGCGTCGACTTCCACCTCGGCTAGGGACAGGTTGGGGCTCCTATCCCCCAACCCTGCCGTGCTGTGCAAGTCTCCAGCCTCCCCCAAAAGCAGGAGCAGGAGGGTGAGGGAGCCCCACTCCTCCTGGAAGTCGGAATGAAAGGTTTCCACTTAGAGGTGTGCAGAAGTGTGAGCCTTGGGGACGCTTCAAAGGGCTCCAGGAGAGGCTCTGGAAGCTCCCGTCTTCCTGACCCCCAAGTCCCCCCTGACTTACCTCTCCATCATGGTGCTTCACCACCTGCAGCTCAAAGAACTCTTCCTCCTCCTCCCCTGTCAGCGTAGCATCCCAGCCGCCAGCCTCGGGGTCATCGAGGTTATCCTGAGAGCTGAAATCATCGGCTGACAGCAAAGAGGCTCCATTAAACCGGGACACCATTCTCAAGGGTAAACCCCGACCCGCTAAATTCCAATGCGCATTTTATTAAAATTCTTCTGCTCCAAATTTCATTTGCTTTCTGCTCTGCAATCTCACATGACACCGATGATGACTATTTAATACTTCACAGGCCTGAGAGATGGAAAGTGCCCGGAGAATTGATCTCACTCAGACTGCCCCCTAAGCCTTATCTCCCAGGGAAGGCAAGGGGAGCGAAGGCACGGAGAGGACACGGACACCAAGACACTCAGGCCGTAACCCCGGGCCTGCTCAGACTCGGTAACGGTGGGATTACAACCCACGTTCCCGGCTTTCAGTGCACTGGAGAAACAAGAAATGGGCCAGAATGATTCCAATTACCTGACAGTTAAATTCAACAAAGGGACTGACAGGCTTCCTGAGCCAGAAAGTGGAGGCCTGAGTTAGAATGTGCACCACTGCCCTGCGGTTATTTGGTTTGTTATTTGGTTTGAATCCGGCTTTCCCACGGCCCATTCTATTTTAAGCTTATGCAGAGGCATCAAAAATAAGTGGGCTAGCTGGGCGTGGTGGCTCATGTCTGTAATCCCAGGACTTGAGAGGCTGAGACAGGAGGCTTGCAGGCTTGAAGCCAGCCTCAGCAACTTAGCAAGGCCCTCAGCAACTTAGTGAGACCTTGTTTCAAAATTAAAAATATAAATAAATAAATAAATGGCTGGGTGTGGTGGTACAACTATAATCCCAGTACTTGAGAGGCTGAGACAAGAGGATCACCAAGTTCAAAGCCAGCCTTAGCACCTTAGCAAGGCCCTCAGCAACTTAGACCCTGTTTCAAAAAAAAAAAAAAAATTAAATTGCAGGGTGTGGTGGTACACACCTGTAATCCCAATACTTTGGAGGCTGATTGCAGATTTAAGGCCAGCCTCAGCAACTTACTGAGGCCTTGTGCAACTTAGTGAGACCCTGTTTCAAAATAAAAAATAAAATATGGCTGGGAGTATTCAAAAGTAGAATGTCCCTGGGTTCAATCCCCAGTACCACACACACACACAAATAAATAAATTTTTAAAAATTAAAAATAAAATGGGGTTCAGAGTATATCTTAGAGGTAGAATGCCTCTGAATTCAACCCCCAGTACCACACACACAAAAAAAGTAAGTGGGTTTGGGTGGACCACCATCTCTGCGAATACTCAGACGGTTCCTCGGGCTCCTCTTTCCCACTGTTAAGCACCCCACCTCCCTCACCTATCCAGGGAGCCTCATGGAAGAACAGCCCAGAGTCACCCCAGTCCCCAAGGATCAAGAGCATGACTGGCAGGACAGATCCTCAGCATCCAACCCCAACAGACAGGGGGCGGCCTGTGCTGTCCTCCAACCCCCCGAGCACAAAAATCTCCCATGTCGAGTGAGCCCGGGGCCTGAGATGCCGCACTCCCCCCACGTCCCGACTCACTTGCAGCTCGGTGGGAGGAAACCACCGGGGTGTACGTGCCTGCCTATTTAGGAGAGTTCACTTTCATACAGTTCTTCTGCAGATGTTTGAGGAACTTAACTGCTGACCTCCAATTTATATTTAGGTGCTTAATCTACCTTTTCATTTTCTATTTTTTCTTTCTACAGGGAGAGGACATTATGGGGTGGGATTAACAGTTATTTACCAAAAAAAAAAATAAAAAAAGGCAATGTGGGGATAAATGCACAAGAACTCACAGAACAGTGAGGGATGCACTAGGGTGCTAAGAGGACTCCAGAAGAAAGTATGCTACGTGGTATCACTCGTTATTGGTTCTTTCCACAGAATCTTTACTAGAGAATTAAAGAGGAAAATATTTTGGTGCAAGTATCCTAGGTTGGCCGGGCATGGTGGTGCACGCTTGTAACCCCCGCATTTGGGAGGCTGAGACTGGAGGATCCAGGTTTGCGGCCAGCCTCAGCTGCTTAGTGAGGCCCTCCACAATTGAGGGAGACTCGGTTTCAAAATAAAGAATAAAAAATAGGGCTGGGGGTATAGCTCAGAGTAGAATGCCCCTGAGTTCAATCCCCAGTACTGCAAAAAAAGAAAAAAAAAAAAAAA
>PVLC010043210.1:0-12636 GCA_004027655.1 Graphiurus murinus | reverse complement strand
CTTAGCTGTGAGTTTCTTGAGTTCTTTGTATATCCTAGATATGAGTCCTCTGTCAGATGAGTAGCTGGCAAAGATTTTCTCCCACTCTGTGGGTTCTCTGTTGAGGTTCTTGATAGTTTCCTTTGCTGCACAGAAGCTCTTTAGTTTATTGTAATCCCATATATTGATCTTCCTTTGGGTTGCTTGTGCTTTTGAGGTGACCAGGGGCTTTTGATTACTCATTTTTGCAACCCATAGCTACCATAGCGCCTGGCATTCAGCACGTCTCAGTAAATGATACACAAGAAGGCTCTTCAGTAGATTACTTAAGTACAATTCTTAGGTTATCCATGACCACTCAGGCCTGAGCTGGTCGGTTGTATGTGTCAGTTTAGCTAGGTATAGTATCTAGTCTTAATCAAATATTAATCTAAGTGTTGCAGTAAAGGTGTTTTGCAAATGTGACTAAAATCCATAATCAGTTGACTTTATGTAAGGAGATCATCCTAAATAATTTGGGTAGTGTGAGCCCATCAAGTAGAAGGCTGTACAAATAGAACTGAAGTTTCCCTGAAGAAAGAACTGCCTGTGGACTACAGGGTCAGTTCCTAGTTACCTGCTTGTTCTTGTAAGTATCACTTTTTATCCATAATTTAAATTCTCAGAAACACCCTAAAATGTGAGGATTATAATACTAGTTCTACAGTGGGGACCAGTGGGGGTTAGAATCTAAGGTCTCAGGTGCCAGAATCAGGATTCAAATCCAAGTTCGTCTAATTCCAACTCTTGGTCTTAATCTTTATGCTAAAGTGCTATGGGGACATGAGTTTTAACAAGTCTAATGCTTTAACTAACACACACACACACACAATTTAAGAATTCCTTTTAATCCAGAGTGCCAAATTGTCCTTCTTTATTTTAAAAACCATCCTCCAAGGTGGCTTATAATAGAAACGATAGCCCTACATTGATAGATAGCTTGGGTGGTTAGCACCTGGCTCAGAATATTCTGAATGAGGTTATCTTTAGACACATCACTCTGTCCTCATGAACCTCAGTTTACCCACATCGACAAGTCAATTGAAAAGATTAGATGAGTTTATTTGTAATGCCCCTTTAGCTCTAAGACTTTATGTTATTAGTTTCTTAATTTAAGTTTCCCCTATGTCAGAACTTGACTTTTGTAACTGCTTGTTCTGGGAATTATCAAGTCACCCACCCCAAGCC
Source organism: Graphiurus murinus (assembly GCA_004027655.1). Lineage (NCBI taxonomy): Eukaryota > Metazoa > Chordata > Mammalia > Rodentia > Gliridae > Graphiurus > Graphiurus murinus. The sequence continues at coordinate 11,430 of PVLC010043210.1, read as the reverse complement.
TCCTCTTCATGACAAGAGAAAAGAGGAGCTCTCTTTTTATTACCACTGGATTCCTAAAAGTCTGATGTGGCTTTTACTGTAGAAAGTGTTCTGATTCTTCTGTTAGAAAAAAAAAATATTGTGCTCGCGAACCCAAGTAGCCTAAACACACACACACACACACACACACACACACACACACACACACACACACACTAAAATGCTCCTGAGTCTATATATTTGTCTAATCTTCTGAAGAGAAGAGCTCCTCAGAAGATCTAGAACTATATCCAGAGACTAAGAGGTAGTAGGAAGAGATTATACAGGACTAGTGTCCTATTTTATAGCAGAAGACAGATCCAGGCTCAGCCAGATCCAGGCTGAGCGTGCACGTGGTAGTCCTGAGCAGACTCTGTCAGGAAGTAGCTGCAGAGTATGCTTCCATTCACTCTTATGAATTCCTTTTAGATTAGGGTTATTTTGCACCTGCTTTTTTTCGTTGCTATGGTGACCTTATTTTTGAAACTCATGGTTGCCCACAAGGTCCAGTAAAGGTTCTGAGCATGAGGTCAGGGCTTCCCCCAGATAATCTAGAAGGCACCATGCCTCAGCTGATGCTTCCTGGCTTTACCATCTCATGGTCTCTTTGACATCATCCTTAGAAAAACTGGAAGAAGATGCTGGAGGAGATAAGTGTGTGTAAGAGTTCCTCAGGCCTAGAGGGAGCCCTAAAGCTATTCTGATAAAAAGCTTCCCTGGAACATTAATAAGCATTATGTGCCAAGATAATTCGAAATATCTGGAGATAGACAGTTTGTTCTCTAATGACATAGAGGCTTTATTCTAATATGTGTAATGAATTTCACTGAGGCCAGTGTGATGTTTAATGTCTCCAATGCATTTCACCAGGAGCATTTCAAAGAGTCTTGCACATCTTGGAAAGTTCTGCTTTATTTGCTCATTTTGTCTCTCTTTTTGCTCATGTGTTTAAAAAACACAGGAATCAAATTAAAGTCAGCTACAAGGATAGTGTTGAGGGAGAAAAGTTGCTGGTCGTGGTGGCGCATGTCTGTAATCCCAGTGCTTGGGAGGATGAGGAAGGAGGATTGCAGGTTCAAGACCAACTTCAGCAACTTAGCAAGACCCTGTTTCAATAAAAGTAAATAAATAAATAAATAAATAGGACTTGGGGTGTAGTTCAGAAGTAGAATACCCCTGTGTTTAGTCCTCAGTACCTTGTGCATGCACACACACACACCCACATCGAGACACACACACACACACACACACACACACACACACACACACGTACACACATGAGGAAGTTTATGTATCAGCTACCATGTATTTATATTTAGTACCTTACTAAATTCTCATAGGACAAATTATACAAAAGATGAAAATGTTAATTAAAAAAGTTGCCCAAAGTTGAATTTTTATAGATGTGTGTGTGTGTGTGTGTGTGTGTGTGTGTGTGTGAGAGAGAGAGAGAGAGAGAGAGAGAGAGAGAGAAATGAAAACTAAAAGAAGCAAGTTGAGCAAGGGTTCACTTAGCCCACCCACGTGTCATGTGATGTTACCGTCTTGGGAACAAAGTTACCTATATGTCCCTGAACTGAGAGGTCTAGTCTAGGAGGGGAGGTGTAATACAGTGGCTCATGTAAGGTAGACTGTTGTAAATATACCTCCTATCAAAGATAAATCTAAATAGGATGGAGCAGGGGAGTAGAGCAAAGGCAGTGTGCTGGTGTCGGAGCGCCCCCGGCTTTGTCCTTGGTGGTGGTCTTCCATCTCTATCCACACTGGGTGGTCTCCTCCAGTCCTGTGGCTTCATATGCTATTATAAGCTAAAGGTTGACACATTTCTGTCTCTGTGCTTTCTCTTGAAACCCAGGTCACCGTATCCAATGGCCTATCTAGCACTTCCACCTGGATGTTTGAGACATCGCAAACTCAGCATGTCCAAAACCGAACTCCTGACCACCCCCAATCCACCCCGCACCTGCTGGGCCCGCGCCACCTGCCATCTTGTCCACCTCTGGTCATGGACACCTCAATCCTTTAAGCTTCTCAACCCTCAAACCTTGGGTTTTTTCAACACTCTGTATCAAATCACTAAATTCTATTGGTCTCCTCCAGGGACATGTAGAATTGGGCCTCTTTACCATGACACCTGCCCTGCCCAGCCCACCCTACCACCACCTTTTGTTGCCTGAACAGCGCACACCTCCCGGCTGGCCTCTCCATTGGGTCCTTACCCACTCGCCTACATCACAGAAGCCAGAAGGAGGCTTTGAATCTGTGCCTCAGATCATGCCCCCTTTGGGGCTCAGAGCCTTGCAATAGCTCCCCGTTTTACTCAGAATCAAAGCCAGTCTTTAAAAGGCCCACACCACCTGTTCTCTCTCTGTTCTTATCTCTTCCTCTTCTTCTAGGGCTCGGCAATTCAGTTGTGGTTCTCCTGTCAGATCTTTGAATCTCACAGGCATGCTCTGTCTTTAGGGCCTTTCTGTGGTCTCTTCTTTCTGCCCTGACCTCTCTTCCACCACATGCCTTCATGGTCACCTCCTTATTTCCTTCACATCTTCCTCCAATGCCGGTTGCAAGAGGAGACCTACCTGGCCTCCGCCTCTCAGGCCCCTGTATTATCTTCTAATTTTTCTATGACACTCATCATCCTCTAACATGATACAACCTACTTGGTTATGTGTTGTTGTTGTTTTTTTGTGGTACTGGGGATTGAACTCAGGGGCATTCTACCTCTGAGCTATACCCCCAGCCCTATTTTTTATTCTTTATTTTGAAACAGGGTCTCACTAAATTGCAGAGTGCCTCACTAAGTAACTGAGGCTGGCCACGAACCCGGATCCTCCGGTTTCAGCCTCCCAAATGCTGGGATTACAAGTGTGCGCCACCACGCCCGGCTCTCTACTTGGTTATGAATTTCATTGCCTTTGCCTGGCTCCACCCTGCCATACGCTATCCCCGGCTAGAATGTCAATGCTCTGAGATCCTTGATTTGCTTATTTTTTATTGGTTTCCCCAAGTACTATGTAAATGAATGGAAAGAAAGTCTTCCTCAGGGGTCTGGGAAGGGCTTGTGGAAAACCAGGACTTCACCGCCATTAGCCATCAAGGTCATTGTGGTGCCAGCCACCCTCCTCCAGTTTGGGAAGCATGATGTGTGAGTGTGCGGGCCGCTGTAACAAATTGTCACTCAGAGGCTAGAATCCTGAGATCCAGGTATTGGTAGGGTTTCCTCTGAGGTGAGTCTTCTCTCTCTGCCTTCCCATTCTATCCTTGTCTTGTCTTCCCTCTGTTCACATCTGTATCATGATCTCGTCTTCTCTCAAGGATGCCTGTCATAGTGGGTTAGGGCTCCACCTTAATTATTTCATTTAACTTAATCATCTCTTTAAAGACATTATCTTCAAAGATAGTTACATTCTGAGATACTAGGGATAGAAGTTCAACATATAATTTATTGGGAGACCAATGTAGTCCATACTTTGTACACCACTGTGGTCATTTTGACCTAACCACTAGTACCTAGGGATTTAAAAGAAAATTATGAGCATTTTGATAACAATTTGACTTTACCTAAAAACCACAACAAAACAAACCATATTTTCAGCTCTCAAAAAGTCAGCAGCCCAAGTGTCCATGAATAGATAAATGGATAAAACAAAATGTGGCACATACATACAGTGGAGTGTTATTCAACCACATAAAGGGATGACATTCTGATGATAGAACTTTGAAAACATTATCCTAAGCAGAATAAGCCATATGCAAAAGGAGAAGCATTCTGAGACTCCACTTCTATGGGAAGCTTAGAATAGATAAATTCAGAGAAGCAAAAAGTTGGATGTTGGTACCAGAAGTTGGGATGGGGGTGGCAGGGGAGTGGGGGTTACTGTTTAGTGGGTGCAAAAATTTCCATTGGAGATGGAGAAATAGTCTGGAAATAGATGGTGGTGACAGTTACAGAATGTCGTAAATGCCACAGACTCACACATGTAAAAATGCCTGAAATGGTTAAGAAAGTTATCAAGAGATACTCTCATTCCTGAATCTCCCTCTGAGGTATGGGGTGAAGGTGTAGTGGGGGTGAACCCCAAAGATAGGTTGAGCAGGAGCCCAGGTGTTAGCACTAAAAGTCTCTCTGGATGTCTCTGACACACACACACACACACACACACACACACACACACACACACACACACTCAGTTCTCAAAGGGCCAGTTGTCCTCACAAGCCAATGCCTGATACTTTCAGATGATTCACTAGCAATCTATACTTCAAATTCCCAGGTTAATCCCTGAAGACAGAATCAGAGCATGAATACTTTTTGTCAGTTCCTAACTACACAAAAAGTCTCTTTTAAGTTTCCAATACTTTATTTTTTTTTAAGCACTCCTAGTACTCTACATGTTATATTTAATATAATAAAAGCCTTTCATAGAGATGATTATGGGTAAGGGGATTGATATCCTGTGAAAAGCTAATATCATTACAAAAAGCTTTATTTAAAGTACAGTTATGAATATAATACATTAGCCGTCCTCTTAACTGATGTAGCTGAGACTTATAGTGGTTGATAAACCGAGAACGGTAGTAAAAGCTAGGATCATAAACGTGATCACAGGCATATATTAAACATTTTAACGTAAGACATATAAATGCATATTCGTTCATTAGTATTTTGATAACAGAGTCAAAGCTTTTTATTGAGCATGGATTTACTGATTGGAATTCTGCTTGATGTTTCTTTCCTAAAGAACAACCAGTAATTCCAAAATGTCATTTCATTTTTAAAGCGGAGAGGGAAATTCAAGATGTTCATGAGGCAATATAGAAACCTTCTAAATTTTAAGGAAAAATTTACCATTTCATCATCTTTTGCAGTTGTCTCTTTTCTCCTAATTAACTGAATATTTTTTGCAACTTACCTTTGTGAGGTCTTTTCAAACATTCAACTCGTTTTCATAAAAATAACTTTTTCTCTTCACACATTTAAATTATATATATATATACATTTGTACATACACATATTTATATATATTATATATTATATATATATATATACATATATATATATATTGGTACTGAGGATGGAACCCAGGGATGTTCTACCTCCAAGCTGTATCCACAGCCCTTTTTATTTTGTATTTTTGAACAAAGTCACACTAAGTTGCTGAGGCTGGCCTTGAACCTGCAATCCTCCTTTTCTCAGTTTCCCAAGCATTGTGATTATAGGCGTGCACCACTGTGCATGCCTGGATTCATGCTCCTATTTGAAACATCTTTTATTATTATTAATGTATATAATTAGAATAAATACAAAACTGGCACGTCAGGTTGGGGGACAGACACAGCTGGCTCTTGGTAAGCACGTGGCAAGGCTGGGCATCACCCAGCAAGCTCTAGGAGGGAATGAGAATGTGCACTTGTTTGGGGAGTTGGCTAAGTAGCGATTGCCTAAGAGAATTTATAGTATATGCCTTCCTAAAATACACAAAAAACTGAAATGAACTAAGTATAAAGCTTTCTGTAATAGATGGGCCAAGACAGAGTAAGGGATACAAATTTCTCTGTATTCAGAGCTACGCTAGGCGACCTCTTGATAGTTTGCTCAACATGTCCGTCACAAGATACTCATACCCAAACATCAACTGAGTCGAAATGTGACATCAAATTGTCCTGATATATGGCAAGAGTCCCAAAGCAAAGTCCAGTGTGGGCTTTCTGTGAACAGGGAAAGTGAGTTTGCTTAGGTAACGCTGAGGTTTTTAAGGATAAAAGTGTGGATAGTGGTAGGGTTCATTTTTGGTTTGCTATTTCTCTCTTCAAGGTGGAAAAGGACTTATCAAGCATAAAAGGCAGGTGCCTTTGACAACATAGATGTAATAGTTCCGTGTTCTGCCCTGGAAATGTGAAAGGCTTCTGGATGGAGTTAGCTGTATGGAATTAAGCTTAGGCCTTACAGATGCAGCCCTGGTCCTCCAACTTCTTTATTTTTTCCATTTTTGTCTACCTATTTACTTTGGTCAGGATTTTCCCTGAGCATTTGCTCAGCTGATGAAGGAGTAACATTTAGCACCAGCTAACAAGACAGCTTTCTTCTTACTATTGTCTCTTGTTTAGTATCCTCAACTCAGAGAGGCTTAAGGGGTAAGAGTTTTGAGTTCAGAGCAGAGACGACTCCTTGGTGCTGGCCTCTGGGAGCCTGGCAGCTCTGTGGGGCTTCCCCGGTGTGCATGGCGAGGGTATTTATAGGACTGAGTGCCTCAGGGTGTCAGTGCTTCTGAAATTGGGCCAAGGATAGGATCCAGGGATTAAGTATCAGAATTTCCAAGGTCCCAGGATAACAGTCTATGCTGAGACCATTTCTGCCCTCCCACAAGGTCTGCATGTTTAGAACTAAAAGAGTTGGCTTTTCTGAGCTCTTGGTAAGAGAAGAGGTGACAGTGGTTCCCCATAGACCCACCACCCCTCCTAATCCTTGAGTGGTATAATCACGAGAATTACTCATGGTTTCATAACTTTATTCATGTCCTCCTGACTTAGAAACTTTCCAATGAATACCGACTTCTATCAAAGTAGCTGTGATAAGTTCTGGGTAAGACCACAGAGGCTACACCAGCACTCTAAGAAACACAGCTCGCTCTCACACAGGGTCTTGTATAATAGTGGTAGTCTAAAGGAAACCCATGCACATGGATGCTCACAGTTTTCCAAAGCAAGAAGAGATTTTAAGGGGTTTCATCAAGAGATGGGAGCTATAATTGAGGAAAAGGTGGCTTATCTTCTGGGAGACACAGTAGTCAGCCAGTCACCGACTGTCATATGTGGACGTCTTATTATTTGACAACAAAGTCGCCGCATCTGCTGAGTCAGGCACTCGGTGTGACCTAGGTTAAAATTTAATTAAATTTGACTTATTCTGATATGGCTAATGATTTACATCTTCATTAATACTAAGTGATAAAGCCTCTAACCTCGAACCAGAAGTAGTATCTCAAAATAGATGAGTTCACCCGATCTGGCTTTTCCAGAAAGCACCAAGCCTAACTTTCAGGACTGGCCAAATCATGCCAACTCTCTTTCTCTCTGTACCTGCTGTGAGGACACAGGATAGATGATACACGTAGATATGTTGTTACAAGGTATCTCAAGAAAGCTAGCGGGGCTTAGAACTGACCGCTGCCCAGGGTCCACAGAAGAAACATAAATATTCAAGGCTAAGGTCCAATATATACATTTGCTAATTCTTTTATTGTTTCTTCTAAACTTTCAAGGTGAAGCTGGTCAAGAAGGACAGATAGGCCTACATTAATGGAAAGGTCAAGACCTTTGAGTATTTTAGGAAAAGTAATATTTTAAAGTCACATTGTGGATGGAATAAAAAGCACACTGGACCCAATTAAAATTCCCAATAACCTCACGTGGTTGTGGTGACTATTGTGGACAACACAGACACAATACTCTTTTTTTTATCATGGCAAAAAGTTCTATCAGCATGATTTTAAGGGATTTCATCAACAGATGGGAGTTATAGTTGAGGAAAAGGTGATTTATCTTGTGGGTTACACGGTCGGCTAGTTAGTAATCATTCCTGGGTAGTAGACAAACTATAGCAAAGTTCAGCGCATGGGCCAAACAGTGGTCAACCTGTGGTCAATGAAGTCTTAAGATTGTATAATCTGCAAACCTGAAATATCTGGCCTCTTCCAGAGAGTGCTTGCTGCGCTGGGTCTATATGATTGATTCCACATTTATTTTGTCGCTAAGGAAAGAAGAAAGGAGACTGGGAATAGGGACCATGCTGAGCTTAGAAAAGGAAGAGTTTGTAGGAAGTTTGTAGGAAGTTCTTTAGTAATATTGGGGAATTAAAGGTGAATATTCCTAATATTTATTTTGATTGGCCTGGGAATATCAACAATTGTTTGTGAACCCTGGAGTTGAAATAAAAAGGATGAAAATTTAGGGAAATTTCACCCTTTGAATTTCTGTGCGACGCAGAGCAACGTATTTCATTTCTCTGAGAAAATCAGTTGAACTCTACTAGTTCTGGGATTAAAACACAATTTCTTAGATGAATCAAGGAACGGATCTGTAAAACGAAGAATGAGGACAAAATGATCTCAAAATCATTTTGACATAGTAGAATCTTAAATAGCAAGATATAGATCCAAATAAAGACCCAGCTCTTGCTCTCTGAGACCAGCCTGGGAATTAGCGAGGTAGAGAGAGCGTGCCAGGGGCTGCGCTCACTGCAGAGTGTGTGCACTCGTTTCTACAGGGAAGCGTTGGCAGGACACACTGCCCACGCTGGAGTACACAGTGGAAGTGGGAAGCAAGTAGGAAATTTCCACATTTAGGTTCCACTCAGAGCGAAGCCCAGAACTCTTCCCAAGAACCTGGAAGGGAGCATGGGAAGGAGATGGCTGCCCATGCCCAGTTGCTGCTTGTCTGAGTGTCTGCAGCGATTTCTGAGCACAGGCTGAGGCAGGAGATGGTGTGTGTCTGTCCGTGAGCAGAAGGCGTCTGGACTAATTCTCCGGCTTGACCCAACACTCAGCAAGCATGGGGTTCCCAGCCCATCCTCCTGGCCATTTCCTTTACTTTACTGCATCATTGGGGAAAGCAGCTTGAGCCGCACCAGGGCTATTGTGAGCCAGGGGAGAGGGTCCACAACTCCTCGTTCCAGGTCTTTGGTGGCAGAGCCTTAAGAATTCTCCTGATTGGCTCGTAGTCTCTGAAGGAGGTGAAATTGGGGTTGAAAACAAGCATGAGACTTCAGGGAGAAATGTTGTGTTCTTTCTCTGATATACTGATCTCAGAGTATAATGGGAAGCTCTTTGCCAAGGCCGTTATTGTGTAATAGATGTCATGTTGTTGTGTGAGTGTCTCTCTTTCTCTCCATTCTCTTGTTTTCTCTCTGCTCCCTTACTCTCTGTCTCTTTCTCATTCTTCTCCTGGAAATATTCCAAGGAGTTGCATAAACCACCTCTGAGAAACAGGAAGATACTAAATTAGACCACGAGAGGTACACGGCACAAAGCAATTCTCCAATATATCTGGAGGAAGGAAGAAATAAACAGAGTCTGATTCTTGTTTACATCTTGGCCCGCAGCTCATCTGTCCCCCCTCTGTGATGTTCTTTTTTACCATCTTGGAGGTCCTTTCACTGTTGATATTTAGTTATTTCATCGGTTAGTCATTGATATCTCTGCTTGGGACTATCACATAACATCAACATGTGGTTCTTGTGTAACTATTAAAACCTCACTGATAAAATATCAAAAGGAATCATAGAAAATGTTGGAGTTTGTTGGAGTTTTCCATTGGCTCCCAACCTTCACTCATTTCTCCAAATAATAGCTTGGATTTTTTTTTATTCTGAAATTTAAGGATAAAAGTTGGTGGCAGATTGAAGGAGGAATTTAAGTGAAAAAAAAAAAACTGTAAACCACTGATTAATTGCACTAATTTATAAACCACTCAGCTTCTTTATTTGCTGTTAATCACTAATTAACCTGAAATTATTTAGTTAAAACTTTCTATAGATGTAATTTTATTTTTCATCATTTAAACTGACTAATTTAATTAGAATTTTGCTAATTTAAAAAAATACACAGCTAAAAGATGGCATCTGACGTGATTAAGTAAAATTAAAAAACATTTTTTTTTTTTTTTTTTTGGTATTGGGTGTCAATCTCAGGGGTATTCTACCTCCAGGCTGTACTCCCCCAACTCTTTTTATTCTTTTATTTTGAAACACAGTCTCACTAAGTCACTGAGGGCCTAGCTAAATTGCTGCAATTCTCCTGTTTTAGCCTCCTAAGCCAGCTAGAAGCTGACTGATTTGAATCCAGCACACGCCTTCTTCCTGAACCCTTGGCTGGACGCAGCACTGAAGCAGCTAAGACAGAAGCAGAATTCTTTATTAAGTAGATAGAGAGGCACCTAGCCTGACTCTTTAGGAGATAGCATGCTTATAAACAAAGTCTGAAAATAAATAGAAGACACAGTATTTCCCAGGGAAATAATCTGAAAAACCTTTTGGGGGAGGAGATCAGAGGTGGAAAGACCATTAACAATAAAATGACTGATGGATGAAGAATGACAAAATAACCAGAAATGAACAGAGGTTGTCCATAGATTCTTAGGCTGTTGTCTCTGCCGGTGCACAAGTGTGAACTCGTGCGTGTGTAGAAATGACACATCTTATTATTATGAGGGTTCTGATACTCCTAGTGCCTCCTACTAACCTCCGTCTTGTGGGGATCTACCCTTTGGGTGCTCGGCACCGTGTCCGAGTGCTCTGTTGCCCTTTCTTACCTACCATCCTAGCAGGACTGGGACCGCCTCTGCCTTCAGGGGCCTGGATGGGGTCTCTACGGAGGAGCCAGACTGTTCCTTGCTCCTGAAGTCCTTCTTGGTAACAGGGTGGAGGACCGCAGTCTCCGCTGGCTGTGAGCTCGGTGGTCCTGTTTCTCTTGCGGACTTTGGGCTCTTGCTGGTCCATCCAGCCCTCCTGCCCTTGGGACGCGGCTGGCCTGGGCTTCTCACGTGCCCACTGGACTTTGGATGGAGCCCATTTCTGCTCTTTAGTCCCTCCTGCCTCTGTTCTTGCTCCTGGCTACTTCCCTCACTTCAACTCTGCCCGACACATGCTGACATGGGCCTTCCCTGTTCCTGGGATTATCTTCCCGATTCTACTCCTAGCCTGAATCCTTTCTGGGTTTGATGGATTCCTCCTGTCTCAGTGCCAGGACCTCCTATCCCAGGGCACTGCCCCGTTCAACTGCATCATTGGCTTCCAGCACCTCTGGCCTCTCTGAGCCTCTCTTTCTGTCCACCATTTGAAAAGCTGGATGGCGTGTTCTTTGAGGGGTGTTCCAGATAGCATGTACCATCGTTCTGTCTTCAATCACAGCCTGAAACAAAAGGGAGGGCTTTAATAAGTTATTGTACCTGCAAGACCTTGGCCCTGTGTTACTCAAGAGGCAGCTGCCCTGTGGGCTCTTGTTTATACAGGGAGACTGTGGAGGAGTCCAACTCATCCTAGGGTCAGAGTTCAGCTTTGATCCCCTCATATGTGATCTTTCCTTTGAGATCCATGGTTTTTGCTTTTGTTTTTTAATTGGTGCATTGTAATCATACATCTTTGTTAGGTACAAGCTGGTAAAGGCATACATGCACACGTTTCTCATTTAACCCTTCTCCAATTCCTGCCCCACTCTCTCCCCTTCCCTCCTTCTCAGGTTCAGTTTAGTGATTGACTTTGATATGTTTGTGAAAGTACATCATGTGTATTGGGGTGTTATCTCCCCATCACCTTCAGTTAGGTCACCTTCTTTGCTCATCTAAAGTTTCTTCTTCTTCTTCTTCTTCTTCTTCTTCTTCTTCTTCTTCTTCTTCTTCTTCTTCTTTCTTCTTCTT
>PVLC010043209.1:0-12637 GCA_004027655.1 Graphiurus murinus | reverse complement strand
ACTGGGGATTGAACTCAGGGGCATTCTACCTCCGAGCTATACCCCCAGCCCCATTTTTTTATTCTTTATTTTGAAACCGAGTCTCACTAAGTTGCGGAGTGCCTCACTAGGTAGCTGAGGCTGGCCGCGAACCCGGATCCTCCGGTCTCAGCCTCCCGAATGCTGGGATTACAAGCGTGCGCCACCACGCCCGGCTTGCCAGTGGATTTTTAAGCAGACTGAAACAAAAATGTTTTATTTAGCATTCTCACCACTGTGACCCAAAATACCTGATGATGACCATAATTTAAGAGGAAGGATTTGTTTGCTCACAGTTTGGGAAGTTTCAAACCATGTTTAGACCAGGTCACATCTGTGGTGCTCAAGGCATGAGGGTGTGAGCAGAGAGCACCACAGGAGGGGACAAGGGAGAATAAATGGGGACATACCCCCCAGTGACCTGCCTCTTCCTGCCGCACCCTACCTGCCTGTTTACCATCCAGTAAATCCATTTATTCATCAAAGGATTGATCCACTGATGATATTAGACTACTCCTGCTTCAATTGTTTCACCTCTGAACATTTTTACATTGTCAATACATAAGGTTTTCCAGGAGACATTCTATATCCAAATCATAACAAAACCTGAACTTTTTAGTGATGTATATATTTCTTTTCTTTTCCTCCGTTTTTTTGTTTTTTATTTTTGTCATTTACGATTGAACACAGGGGCATTCTCCCTTTCAGTTACACTCCTAAACTTTTTTGTTTTATTTTGAAGCAGAGTCTCACTAAATTTCTGAGGACCTTGCTAAGTTGCTGAAGCTGGCTTCAAACCTGCAATCCTCCTGTCTCAGCCTCCCAAGAACTAGAATTATAAGTGTGCACCACCATGCCTGGCTTATATGTTTCTTGTCACTGGCAGCCAATGAACCTGCTGAATGTAGCATATGTTAAAATGTTCTAGGGATGGATAAAAATAGTGTAAACATATTCTTTGTTTAGAGAGAATTATTATTAAGCTCCTATCTGATGTTACATGGAACCTCAATCATTAGGAGCATTCCAATAAAAAGTTCATCTGTTGCATAGATAGTAATTTGCCCCTTTAGTTCCTTCTATGGCAGAGAAAACATACATCAGCTTATGCCTGATTTACTTTCACAAAGTGGAGGAATGCATTGAAACATGTCATCTTGTATCTCTTCTTTCAACTCAATCTGTGCTTTTATCACACCTGGTACTTCCTTCTACAAACTAACTTGACAGGTAACTCTGACTTTGAAAAAAAAAAAAAAAAATACATGATTTGGACAATGGAGAACATTCCACTGAGTTTAAAATATATTGTTATTCTTAATTTTTCTGTGCAACTAATCACACTGTGGTGTTTAATGTGTTCAATGGAACTCAGAGATCCTAATGATGGATTTTACTTTTTAAAAATATTTTGAGCATCAAGGGAGACTTGAAGGTGAGTAAAAAGTTAGTTTGGTGAAGAAATGGTAAAAATTCCAGTGAGCTTGCGGGAAGCAGAGTTTCATGAAAAGGCCTATGGTGTGAGAGAAACAGAGAAGTTCAGTATGGCTGGAGTGAAGAGCTCTAATTCGATTAGATTGGACTGGGTGGAGGGAAGGTGGAGCAGTCAGGCTGGGCAGGTGGAGAAGCGGCCAGACGACCCATCCACTTTTGTCTTTCATCATAGAATCTGAGGGAAACTATTGACAGATTTTATGTTGGGGAAGCTACATGATCAGATGTATGTTTTTGAGAAAATCACACAGCACGATGTGGAGTGGTTTGAATATATTCTGCTTAGATGGATACTGCAGTAATGTTGACAAATGAGAGTAGTGTAGACGAAGGTAGTGGGGTTGTGACAATTAGGTTGCAGAGAAATGAAGATAGAAAAGGGGTTTGGAGAGGAAATTATAGTGACTTGATGGATTTGCTGCGAGGTGAGGGAGTGCTGGGCAGGAAATAACTCAGTCTTCTTCCAGGAGTAGCTAAGAACTACTGACATTCATTTACCAAATAAGGAACACAGGAAGAGAAGTTTATTTTGAGGAAAAGACAATTTTAATTTTGAACCTGTTGAATTTTGAAAGGTCTTTAGGCTTCTGAATGAAGGTATGCAATAAGTAGCCAGGGTTATGGGCAAAGCAGTCAGGCAAGATGATAGGGACTCTAAACAGAACTGTGGGCATTATCAGTGTTTAGATACTAATGAAAATCACTGGAATAGGTGTGACTGTCCAGGGAAAGAATGTAGGATAGGGAAAAATGGCCTAAGTTCTATAGACAAATACTGAAATGGCAGGCAAAGGAAGAGATACTTAAACAAGACGGAAGGAAAGTCCAGAGAAAAGAGGAAAACAAATGAGTACAGTAGACACTTATACATCTATGAATAAGAATTTCAACAACTGCTGTTTATTTGAGCCCTAGCATGTGCTGTGTATTCCTAACTACTTGAAGTGGATTATTTTGTTTAACCATCACAGTCATTCTAGAAGATATTAACTTCTTTTTATAAAGAAACTCTGTGTGTGTGTGTGTGTGTGTGTGTGTGTGTGTGTGTGTGTGTGTGTTCGCGCGCGTGTGCGTGGATATTACTGGGGTTTGAACCAAGGGGCATTCTATATCCAAGGTACATCATCTGCTCTTTTTATTTTACTTTTTATTTTGAAATAGGGCCTCACAGGTTCACTAAGTTGCTGAGAGCCTCACTAAATCGCTGAAGCTGGTTTCAAACCTGCAATCCTACTCTCTCAGCCTCCCAAATCCTGGGATTACAGGGGTGGGTGTGCTAAAATGTCTAGTTTATAAAGGAAATTTTGAGTCAGAGTAAAATTAAGTAATTAGCACCAGGTCAGAAAAGTAGATGTGATGGAGTGAAATTTGGCCATAGGAACTCTGATTTGAGAGCTGTAATTCTTAACTGCATTTTATAAAAATTCAGAATTCTAAATACACTTAAATGTCAAAAACAACAATACAACTTGTGTATGATCTATTAAGTAATAATTCTGACAGATATTTTGTAAAATAGAATTCCCATTTAGATACATCAGAATGACATGATGAAAATGCCTTAGAATATGAGTGGGACTTGGGACTTACAAAGCTATTAACAGTAATACAGTAATACTTTTTTTTTTTTTTTTTTTTGCGGTACTGGGGATTAAACTTGGGCATTCTACCTCCGAGCTATACCCCCAGCCCTATTTTTTATTTTTATTTTGAAACAGGGTCTTCCTAAGTTGCAGAGGGTCTCACTAGGTAACTAAGGCTGGCCCGCAAACCTGGATTCCTTGGTCTCAGCCTCCCAAATGCTGGGATTACAAGCGTGCGCCACCAGGCCTGGCTAACAGTAATACTCTTACTGAAAGTTAGAAGTAACAATTTCTGGGTGGTGTGATTGTGGATCATTTTTATTCGTACTACTTCATAATTTCTAAATTTTCTGAAATTCAACTAATGTATTACTTTTTATAATTAAATATAAACATGATTTTAAAATGTCTACATAAATATATTCCTAGAAAGCTAAACGAGGTAGTGTTTATGGAGTTCAGGACAAAGTACTTTGTATATATTGAGTATTGAATACAGTAATGTCACTAATTTGAAATAATTTCCCCACAATATTGCTTTAAAAATGAGTAAGTGTAAATAAAAAAAATGTATGGAATAATAATACAGAGCATTTAGTTGGTCTTATATGCCAATAATAATTTTTTTAAACTTAGAAAGATTAATAAAGAAATTATATTTATTAAATACTTTATATTCTTATCTCATATCTTTTCAGTCAAGAGAACAGGTGTAAATTAGAAAGCTTAAAATTTTGAGTAAGATATTACATTTTTCACTCATATTAAGTAGATGAAATATAAAATGTGTGTAACCCAGACTTGATGATAGTAACCTTTCACAAGGTAGACACCAAGTTATGGAACCAATATTTCTAATTGAGAAAGGCTAGAGTTATGGCTAATATTATTATTACTATTTTTTAAGCGATAGTGACAACCATTCTTCCCAAGCAACCCACTATTAAGCTGAGCATGCATGAATAGAGTTTAGTACCAGAATCAAATAAAATTACATTGAAGATTATCTCACATGAATTTAATGATATGCATAATTGTTATTCTCCTGCATGATAACTATGCATGAATATAAGCAGTTCTTGTAAATGCCGGTAATTTTTATGGCTTTGTCATAGCCAATCTAAGCACAAACAGAATGAATCTGGCAAAATAACAGATAATCTGAGGGTAAAAACTGAAACAGGAACCTATATTCCTCCATACATTGGCCCTCTATTTACAGATGGATCACAAAATAATGTTTTAGGGGAAGGAAGGCAAGTGAAGGAGAATTAAGGAGAAAAATGAAAGTGCAGAAGAAGAGAAAATTAATGTTACTAGTTGTTATGAGTTGAATTGTGTCCCCCTAAAAAGGTATGTTGAAGTCGCACCCTCTCTACCTCAGAATATGCCCTTATTTGGAAATAGGTTATAAATGTAGTAGCTAGGTGAAATCATACTAGAGGAGGGGGACCCCTAGTATGACTGGTCATTATAAGAAATAGGTTTGTGAAGACAGGAATACAGGAAGAACATCACACAAGGATGCAGATGGAAGCTGAATTATGCTGCCTGGAGTCAGGGATGCCTAGGGCCATCAGGAGCTGGAAGGGGCACCTAAGGGTCTCCCTCAGAGGTCTGGAAGGAAGTATGTCTCTGCCAGCATCTTGATTTTTAACTTCTCTCATCTCTAGAAGTCTGAGAACAAAAGTTTCATTTGTTTTAACATCTAGTTTGTAGATTATCATGGCAGCCCTAGGAAAATAAGTACCAGTGTGGCAAGTTTTATCTCCCATGCTGATTTGGAGAAAATTTGGGTATATTATAGATAATCAAATATTTATTTATCAAATGCCTTCTGCTTGCCTAGTATTATTTTAGATACTGAAGTTATGTGCCACTGAACAAGATAAACATAGTCCCTACCCTGAAGGATTTATAATCTATGACTTCCAGGTTCCTCTCTTCCAATGGTATTTTTGTTATATTGAAACAGCTATATATAATTATATATAATTTGTTGCTGTACCCATTTCTCCCACAAAACTCTTAAGGATAGGAGAATAATAAGTTCTAAAAGTAGGTTTTCTCCTTAGCGTGGTGGCACATGCCTGTAATCCCTGTACTTAGGAGGCTGAGACAAGAGGATCACAAGTTTAAGGCCAGCCTCAGCAAATAGTGAGAAAAAAATCCTGGGGTTGTATCTTTGATGTAGAATGCCTACTAGGTCGATATCCATTATCACAAAAATAAATAATAAATAAAAATATGAGTAAAAATGAAATGAGAATGAATAAATTGAATTCAAGGGTGAAAGCAGAAAGAAATTTATTGTTTAATGGAGAAGCAGAGATAATGGAAGTGTGTGTGTGTGTGTGTGTGTGTGTGTGTGTGTGTGTTTGTTTTTTTTAAAAATAAAAACATCTTGCCATATTTGCAAACTGAGAATAAGGACACATTTGAAACGTTTTCAGACTCATATACTAAAGCACTGCTGTTTCTCTTTCTACCTTTCTGTAAGTTAGCAAAATATTTGATTCTCTTTGGTGATATTGTAGACTTTGTTGCAACATTATTGGATTTTATAAGTTGTTTATTTTCATATAAAATTTACAACACCTTTTAACATTTTATGACCCATTTTATTTTATGGATCTATAAAAACCAATAAATATATTTTTTAAAAGAGAATTCCTGTAATGAGCATGTTGGTTTAAAAGTTCTGTGTTAATGTATGTCATCTTTTAAAGATGACACTCTAGGCAGCAATTAGACATTTATGAACAGGTATGTTATAAAAAAGATAAATTCATGATAAACTACCCTTTCAATATATCATTCTCATGAACATACCAAATCAAATTGAAATATAAAATATAAAAATTTATTTGCTCTTCTCACACTTCAGAGTATTCTCTACCTCTCTATTTACCCTCCCACACTTTGCAAGGTGTCTAGGGTATTTTACTCTCATATTCCCTTGTCCTCGTATTCAGGGAAAATTGTTATTTGATATGCGTTTTTAGCACCTTTAACTTCAAACTATAAGACAATTAAGAAAATAATAACTTTATTATGTTTGAACCTCACAGAGACAATATACATATATACACACACACTCACCTAATGATACCCTACCTTCCCTTCTGGATTTTGCTAGATGTGTTGACATATATGCTAGCACCCATATTCTTCTTTATAGATATAATTTCCTGAATCCAGCTTGTTTTTAATCTGTATTCATTGTAGGCAAAAAATGAAATGGTTCTGTGGATGCCTATAGCTGTGTCAGAGATTAGTACCACCATGCCATTGTAACTTTTCTTTATTGCAAAGTCAAAAGAATGTTCTGTGGGACTTGTGCTGCCCCCTGGTGATGCACGGAATAATAAAATAGAAGCTAAGATCATTAGAACATATTACTAATAAATGAAAATTCCAATATACAGTCTGAAAAAAAAATTCAGTAGAAAGTATGCAGTTATAACTCAGTTCTCTGATATTTCAATAATTATTTGGTATAGCTTAGAAATGAAAAGAAGGAGAAAGAAAGATAAATCATGCAGGAGAGACAGTAAGTCAGAGAAGATTAAGGATTCTACCTCCTCACAAGTGCAAATGTGAAGAAATTTTGTCACTGTAGTGAGAAAGCCAGCGCCTCCATCAGAGTTCACTGGTGAGCTCAGACAGAACTTGACAATAAAGAAAAAACTTTACAATGGGTCTCAGACTAACAGAACTTCATTTTAGTAGATTGAATTTTACTCTGAGAAGTCTTATACCCTAAAGGAGATTTTCAATGCATACACCCTCAATTCATTTAATTCTGCTTGAAAGGATGTTTCTTTTCCTTCTTAGATGTTTACCAAGAGATTTTTAGAGTTATGTGCTATGGTAGACAAAGTAGTTTGTGGGTACTTCATTTTTATTTTATCTCTGAGTTGCTGTCTTTGAGTTATATTGTGTATGCTATAGGAAGTAATATCCTCGGTTGATGTTCCATACAGGGTGCTACTTAGGGGCTCTCTAGATGATTCTTAATATAGAATTTTATAGTTGGCAATGACCTCAGAGGTGATTTTACCTAACCCTTAATTTACTCAGGGTTAAATCACCACAGATGATATTATGGAGAAATTCAGTTATTTCATAACTATATTGTAATCCTTATCTTGAAAGTATATCAAGAGCACCAGAAGCAGGGATTTTTCTCCACCAGTTGACTGTTTTTCCAGATATATTTCCTCCATCTTGTCCCTAGGTCAACTTTATCCTATGTTTACCAATGTCTTCTTGAATAAATACATCCCAGGTTTTGAGGGATAACTGGAATAGGGAAGAAAAGTCTGGCACAATTCTACTCCTGCATTTCTAAATCTATTGAAAAAAACCATTCTGGGATGTGCACAGACTTCACTGTGCACACTGAATTGGTGTTTGTGCACTGTTAATTAAAAAACATTAAATAGAGTAAATGCTTGCAGTAGTTAGGGATCTCTCTGCAAAAAGCCCCCTAGCTATTCAGAGATAAATAATGTAGGCGTCTCAGAGGAGTTTAAGCATTGCCTGTGTTGCTATGGAATTTCACAGCTTCGGAGCCAACAGTATGCTTTATGCAAGTGAAGGTCCCCAGGCGACACTTGGCCCTCAAGTGTGCTGACTTTTCCAAGAAGAAAGAGAAGAAATAGTGCATATTTTCAAATGAAGTATACTTACTTAGCGAAGAATTGTTTTTCTACTAATGCAGCGCCATATGCTTCTAGACTTCTATTGTCAACAATGTTTGGCACTTGTGTATTCCACTATTTATTTAATGTTGAGGCTGAAAGTAAGGTGACATCGGCAGAAGGCTGAGAATAGAATGAAAACCAGCCAATTTTCAGTCTGTGGCCATTCAGGATAACAGATTTGGTGGGCATTCATGTTATTAAGGAGTTCTGTCTAAAAAATAAGTGGTGCATTGAATAATTCCTTTCTTCAGATTAATTCTTGGGCTGAAAGTTGTAGCTTATTGGCCAGGCAGTCAAGCAATGTTATCAAGATGCCAGGACAATGTGAAGTTAAATGAAACCTCAGGTTTCCATCAGACCTCCATTATGAGAAAGGCAAGAAGGCCAGGCGCCCTTAGTGGAGACACCAGGAAGTGTATGTGGGCCATGCTCTTTGGGCCCTTGGGGCCAAAAGATTGGGAGCTAGTTCATTCAGATTGAGTAGGGTCAAATTAACCAGGATTTTTTCAGAACATGAAAGAAGGTGAGCAGTTTTGAGAGATTAATGTGAAGACCACAGAAAACCAGAACCCAGAATTCTGAAACAGACTGGTAAACTAAAGAAATAAGGCAAAGATTAGAAAGTACAAAAAGAGCTCTGTGGCCTTTCCTTACTGTGGGCTGGTGACTTAGCTCAGACTGGGTGGAGACAATCACAGCTGGACACTTAGCCATTGAGCTTCAAGTGCAAATATATTCAGTGGCAGTTGTAGCAAGGCTAAACTGGGTAGCCCTAAAGCTAACTGGACCATAGCAATTTTTTGTTTCAAGAGAAACCTATATAGGATTGAGTAGAAAAGGTTCCCATGTCATTTTAAAACAATAGTCTTCTCCCTTTCTCCTTGGTCTTTCTAGAGTAATTCTAAGATGGGGTGTGAAATGCTTTTGATGCTAGAAGAGGGATAAACTTACACTAGACAATTTTGAAATTTATAATAATTGGTACCCAAATACCATTCATTGAGGAATAAGAGAGTACCATTATGAAGTAAAAGGAGGCTATGGTAGCAGATGAATGGACAGTAGATATGCAACCACTAGTCTAGCAATGTCTGGGAAATAAAATTACTGCCCGAGCTTTATGTGTCAGAGAATTGTGGCTTGAGAAAACCTTCTTAAAACTTTCCATACTCTCTGAAGTTCCAAATGTATTACTTTTTGCTCTGATTACAATTTTTAAGCTTAATATACATGGACAATGGGAACCTCTATGTAAGTATTTGTGTTTTATTTAGAAAGATTCCAAAGTTTTGACATATGCTTATGAAAAGCCAAATTTCTTAAATTTATAGAAGCCAGAAGAGTAAACCCTCAATTGAATTTAAAGCTTTCTTTTTTTAATTCTAAAATACTGGTTTATGAATGTGAGCTGTCAGCTATTAAATACTAAGACTAGAAACTACAAATATACATTCTGAATTTTAGATATATTGGGTCCAGTGTCATTTTCATTATTTTGCCACTTTATTTTATTACTACTATATATTCTTCCTGAGACACAGCAAATTAGGGGAGGCTTAAATCTATAAAAATAGCAGATTTTGTGTGATAGAAGCACTATATCTGGTTTTTAACAAATCAGAAAAGATAGAAAATAAAATCTTATATCTTCACAAGATAGGATATCATATAGAGGGAAATTAATGTACACATACTAGAAAATAAAAATAAAATAATCAGAAATTAAAATAGAATATATCTTTGTATAAGAAATTTAGGGAATGTAAGTAGAGTAATTCAGACCTTTTTTGAAAGAAGGAAATTGTTTTTTTTGGAGGGTATAAAATATGAAAGTTTATTTTAAGTTAAGGAAAGATGGAAGACAAAAATAGCTCCTACTACACAGAGGAGAGGTCCCTAAAAGAGAGTAACCCAAAAAGAGAATTCTTTATGTAAGTATTGGAGATAATGATGGATATAAATTTTATCAAAAATTACATAAGGCCAATAGCATATTCAAAAAACAGTTATGGGGGAATTTAATAATGGATGACAATTAAACCATATTTTTATTATTTTGGAAAATGTTGGAAGAATTTTTTCATTAAGATTTAATGAATATTGTAGCAGAATCTCAATTCATGGTCAGTCTTGAACACTAGGCAGGTGACTAGGATTTGATTCAATATCTAATGAAGAATTAGAAATATCTAACATAGTTTCTAAAGAATAGGTTATATGTATACAAATGAAAATGAAACATAACTTTTGAGAATTCAGGCCCAAAGCAAAACCATAATATTGAAAACATATTGTCACCATCCAACAGAATCCTCTAAGCATTCTAATCAGTCAGAGTTGCAGTGGTATCAAATCCATTTTCTATTCCTGATTTATTTCTACTTAACTTTTCTATATCTAACTTCTACTTTAATGAAGTGCAAAGAGGAAGAGATTTGTAATAGTCAGTTGAGGATCTTATTATTCTCTCCTACTTTTTTTTAAAGGTATAAAAAGTTATTCTGTTTTTATTTAGCCCATTTCTTCTATTCCTTTCCTGTGAGTTCCAAATAATACCAAAGTAAATCTATCAAGTATTTATGGAAATTTTAATCACCTCATTGATAACTCATGAAAAATTTTAAAACACTTTTCTGAGATTCCTCTTTTCCAGTATACCCAAAGATTTAATTCCTGGCAATTAGTTTAATAATTTTGGCTCTTAATTAATTTCTTGAATAATTTAGGATCAAAGAGGTTAATATGAATAAAACTGCTTTTTAAGTTAAATAATACTTTATAAATATTAACTATAATAATTGCTATAATAATTTAATATTCTAATTCATTGATATTAAGATACTATACAATTATTAGGCACAGGTGTGAATATATTTAAGCGTACATGGTCTTTGAAATATGAATTTACAAAACAGTTAAATTACAAGGTAATTATTTTCTTTCAAAAAAGCTTATTTGTTTGCAAATAAAGTGAGCTCTATGAAGTTTTGTTTTGTTTTAAGACAACTGCATTAGGATTCCCAGTACCACACACACAAAAAGAGATATGCTATGATAGGCTGGGGATGTGTAGCTAGCTCAGTGGGAGACAACTTGTATAGCATGCATTAGGTCATGAGTTAGATTCCCCAGTACTACAAAGGAGAAAAAAAATTTAGGTTATCCAGACATGGTGGTACAAGCCTATAATAGTCCTTGAGAGGCTGAGACAGGAGTATCAGAGGTTGGAGACCATTTGGGGCAACTTAGGGAGACTCTGTTTCAAAATAAAAAAGTAAAAGGTGGAAGTATAGCTCACAGGTAGAACTCCCCTAGGTGTGATTCCTAGTAACACACACACACACACACACACACACACACACACACACACAGAGTGCATGTGTGTATATGTGTGTATGATTGTATATATATATATATATATATATATATGAGAAATACATAATTTGATTTAAATTCTATTTATATATGCTATATGTTTTTGCTAAACCAACTTTTAAAAACAAAACAAACCAAAAACCCCTTCCTTTTACTAAACTATGCTTAACTTCATTTACCCAGGACTTGAAAAAGAATTAAGATGTTAGTAAGGATCTATTTTCTAATTACAGAAGTGGCTAGTGCTGTTTCACCAAATGTTCTTAAGCATCATGCCAAGTTTCATAATATAGTTTTCCTTCTGGCAACAGAGCATCATGCTTGGGAATGCTTTCCCTAAAACCGGACAGTTTCAGGAAAGCCTTCAGAGGAACATGAGGTGGCAAGCCAGGAAAACATGGTCTAAATGAAGAGTTCTGTCCCTGACTATCTGTTTGACCTTTGTTGAGTACTGTCACTTATCTTGGACGTTCTTTTGTTATCCATATGTATAAACTGGACTTGATGATCTCTCAGTATCTTTGTAATTTTGACATTATGAGTATCAAAAAATAACATTTGGGTTAAATATGAACTGAGGATTATAAATCATATTCCAGCATTTCAATAGCCATCCATCGAGTCACTAAAATTTTATTGGTTTCCCTGGGCGTGGTGGCACACACTTGTAATCGCAGTACTGGGAAGGCTGAGACAGGAGGATCGCAGATTCCCAGCCAGCCTCAACAACTTAGTGAGACCCTGTTTTAAAAATAAAAGCATAAAAATAGAGCGGGGGGTTATAGCTTGGAGGTAAAATGCTCCTGAGTCAATCCCCAGTACCACACACACACACACACACAAATATATATATTGGGGTCTTACTAAAGTAATTAAAGTAATTCTAAATGCTATAAATATAGCTGTGACCCAAAGAGAGTCTCTGCCCTCCTGAAGCTTACAGTCTAAATAAAGATATAAGATGATAGATAGCAATGAGTGATACTAAGTGTAATGTTTAGATCATCATGTTTTGGTAATTCTAAGTGACACTTGCAGTCCAATGTTGGTTGGTTTCTGGTCTATGAATAAATTTGATAATTAATAAGCATTTAGAAACTTTCACAGCACTGAAAGATAAGTGAGATGGGCCTGAGGTAGGATCTTAGAGCACAATGAAACACCATAGGAGATTATGTCAGAAAAGCAGCAGCTGTTCAGATGGTGTTTGGGCCTTGCAGGTCTAGATAAGGATTTCCTTTTATTCTGATTAATATGAGGAGCCATTAAGGAAATTCTAGCAAAGAAGACAAATGACCACATTCAAAGATTATATAAAAACATCTTATATCTGGTACAAAATATATTGTAAAGAAACAAGAAAAGAGGTAGATCAGGTGAGAGGCTCTTGCACTATTCAGATAGACAGTTGTACAATGGCAGAAGGGTGTTAGTCAGGTGGAGCTCCTAGAATATCAG
>PVLC010043208.1:0-12637 GCA_004027655.1 Graphiurus murinus | reverse complement strand
TTTTTTTTTTTTTTTTTTTTTTTTTTTTTTTTTTTTTTTTTTTTTTTTGCGGTACTGGGAATTGAACTCAGGGGCATTCTACCTCCGAGCTACACCCCCAGCCCTATTTTTTATTCTTTATTTTGAAACCGAGTCTCACTAAGTTGCGGAGTGCCTCACTAGGTAGCTGAGGCTGGCCGCGAACCCGGATCCTCCGGTTTCAGCCTCCCGAATGCTGGGATTACAAGTGTGCGCCACCACGCCCGGCTTGTAATGAACTTTTATTCAAAACAAAAAACAAGACTCCCTCTGGTGAGCCTAGCCCCATAGGGACCCAGCTGGCCAAGTAAAACACAGCCTGGATTTCAGCCCCTACTTGACCTTCATCTGCCCTTGTACAGGAATAGCCCACACCACTGTACATGGTGGTCCTTGTCCGAGGAGCCTCAGTTTCAGAAAGAGCTACAACACACAACAGCTCCTCAAGGGGGTCCCCAGACACAGCTGCAGGCAATGAACCTGCTACAGAAAAACTGGGGGTACAAGAACTGGCCACCAAAGGCAAAAAGTTCTGAGACCAAAGAAAAAGGAGGATAAATCAAGGACTGCACAGAGTGCAATGTTTTTAGGAGCTTAACGATGGTGCCCGTGGGTGGCAGCAAGAAAAGGGGATCCCCACACCTCAAGATAGGAAGGATTTATAGACTAAGCTAGACCCAGGTGGGTCATGGCCAATTGGAATATACCGAGGTTCTCTCAACAACTATGAACATGTCAAATGTCAGTGTAGAAATAGCTCGAGCATCAGTGGCCAGCACCAAATGCTTGGCTGACTAGCTTAACAACTTTGTTTATCCTGTAGGGTTTGGAATGCGCGTCAGGGTCACCTGGCATGCAAGAGGGCTGTGGTCAGGTCAAGCTGGATCCCTTCACAAACCAGAACCTATCTCTTTCTAATCCTGCTTACTGGGAAGCTTCCTTTCCTAGTGGCTATAAAATATGAAAATCCCATCAGGAAACACCTGGCTAGTCGCTGTGGGTGGCCTTCACATCACCTTCCACCTGGCTGGACATCTCTAACTAAGGACCACTCCCTAACCCTCAGTGCTGACCAGCCTGCCAGTCTCTTCAATCTTCCTGGCTTTGTGGCTGACAGATGACATGGGGTGATCAGAAGTGAAATGCTTGCCACCCCTGGTCTCTCTTGGCTATGCTTGTTCCTTTAGATTCCATAGGGTTTGACCATATATTACCATGTGGGGCCTCCACAGGGCCTGACTGACAGAGAGGACCAGGAGGATGCTTGGGAGGGAGGGTGAGAGGAAGCCAAGGGCCCGTAGGCAAGCCACAGCAGCAGCAATGTGACTTTCCTTTATTGGATGGTAGCTGAAGCCATCTGGTGCGGACTCCCAGCTGGGAACTCCCGGCTAGATATTTCTCTGCCCCTTGTGCACAGTTCCACAGAAGAAGCCTCAGAGTGTGGTGGCACTTAGGTTAGGAGAAATGGCGGCCCCACAACCTCCCTGCATACTGTAAGACACTCCATTGAAACCACAGCTGCCCTCTTGAGAGTCCATCAGCTCTAGCTGGGCTTCGAAGATGGGAAACAGGGATGCTGGTACCTGAGCAAATATAGGAGGCCACAGAGAAGAGAGGAGAGGAGCACCAGGTGTTGGCCACCTCCCGGGAGAACATGAAGGGTTTGTCTGTGCCAACGTGCTATTTGGAAGCACAGCAGCGGGGCTGGAAGCTGAGGGAGCCTCACTCATGACCGTGGCATCTCTGCCACAGGCTTTTCTGTCCTGCCTGCCGGGGAAGCCTCAGGAAAGTCAGACGGAGGCAGGAAGCTCTGGGAGCCAGCTGTCTCTCCTCTCTCTCCCCTCCCTCCCAGCCTAAAGCTAGGGAAAAGCTACTGAGAGCCCAGAAGTCAACAGCTCGCCCCCCACCCCTGCTCTAGGCAGTTCTGCAGGAAGAAACCCCCAGCCCCAGGCCCAGCCACTGGAAGTGGAAGGCCAGGGCTCCTGGCAGGGGAGGGAGAGGGGTAGCAGCGCAGCTCCTTCCCCGGAGGTTGTTTCACCCCACTTCAGCATTTCATGGGGAACAGCCAGGAAACCCTGGTGGAATGAGTCTTCAAATAACTAGACTCAGCAAAGCCCCCAGCAACTTTGACCTCAGTTGGAAAAAAAAAAAATTGTTTTCAGGCCTTCAGTGAGGGCTGATGATTTTGATGCCCAACAGTTCTTGGACCCCTTCAGGACCAGTCGGTCACAGACATGAGTACAACCTCTCCCATCATTCAGCTGTAGTGAACCTCTGGCCCTGGCCAGCAGCCAGGATGTCCCCTGGGGCTCTGGACCACCTCAGTGGCCCCCATGCAGAGTAGCTCCCACTTCCAGCCTCAGCTGCCTAGCTCTGTGGCCTCAGGCAGATCACTAGCCCTCTCTGCAACCTGTGTAATGACTTGGACTGGAGAATCTCTCCAGTGCCTTCCTCCTGGGAGGGTTCTGTGGGTCTGTGCTGCTCTGCACCCTGGGATTTCTGAATCCTCTGAGTCATCCCTTAGAATTGTAGAGTAGCTGCCTTCCTGCCCAATTAGCTACCTGATTCAGAATTGTCTGCCAGCCTTTGAGACTCAAAAATAGACCATAGATGGAATTGAGCTGGGAGACTTGGGAGGCCTGAATGCCACAGGCTCCCCCCAACACACAGGAGAGCCCCCCAAAGAAGAGCCTCCCCCAGGCTTTGTGAGTAGCTGGGGGGTGGGGCGGGTACAGGGAAGGGACACCAGTCTATCAATATGCCAGTTCTGCATGTTCCCTCTTTTTGGTCTGGATGCCAGTGGCATGTGTCAGGAGGGAATTGTCGAGGTCATCTGGACAGAAGAGTAGTTCTCAGTGTCACTGATGCCAAATTGCGCCACACATTGTGGGGTCTCGGAGGTCCTGTGGGCATGAGAAGGAATGAAATGTGAGCATTTGAGAGCCAACATCACTGCCTCTTACCTGCTGCCATACTTTCTGTCCCCCAGGGAACCCTAGGCCAACTTGTCACTGTCCTCTGTTAGAGTTGGGGAAAAAGTCATGAGAGACAGTGTTTTCCTGGCTACCCGTGGTAGGATCTCCTCCAGTCTCCAACCTTCTCTCTGTATCCTGGCTCCATGTGAAGTTTGAAGAAGCATATTTACTATTATAATTTTGTAGCTGGAAAATGAAAACATTTAGTCTTTTTCATAAACAAACTATAAAATGTGAAAACAGAATTGGCACGGCTGACAGAATGCAGAGAAGACCCTGTGATACAGCGATTCTCCAAAGCAGGGCACCAGAGGAGGGAGCTTTTTGTTTATCAGAAAGGTCAGAGTGTGGTTGTCATTTTGGGGAACTCAACCCTAGACCAACCATGCTGTCTCTCTTAGAAGGAGGACCCCCCGGCTGTTGCAGCCAACAGCTCATCCTGTCAACCAAAAGCAACCCTGAAATGCCCTCCCCTCCGAGTCCCACACAGAGGAAACGCAGGGGTGATTCAGCCTGCGGATGAGCAAGGCTCTGGGGGGCAGCTGCTCCCGCCTCCCTTGCTGGTCTCCCTCGCCCCCTCCCGGGCCCTCGCCTGCCTTCCCCAGACCCCAATGTGCCGAGCAGTCAAGTGAAAATCAAACTCCTCTGAGGCAGAAAGGCACAGCTGTGTGTCTACAGCCGCTGATTCAGATCCAAATCGCGTGCCCTGCCAGTCTCCCAGCGAGGCAGGCTGGGGGCAAGCTGTGTGTGTGCCAGGCGGGGATCTATTTCGGGAGGTGACCCGCAGCCCTTTGCCATCCTGTTGCCTCCTCCCCGCCCCCACTCAGGAAAGACAGCCTTCTAGAAGGAGCTCTCACTTTAGAAGTGGCTGGTGGGATTTGGGGATTGCAGCCCATTCTTTGTCACTCGTGCAGTCAGCCCCTGGCCCCTGGCCCCGTGCAGCCGCATAGGAACAGCGTGAGTATCCATCTGGCCAGTGAGGAGGCAGAGGACAAAGAGCAAAGGTGAATGCAGGGCCCAGGCAGGATAAATGGCAGGAAAGGCAGACCACTCAGGACACGGAGCACCCACCTCTGGAGAGGACGGGATCTGCCTCAGTCCTGCCAGGGGAGCAGGAGCACAACAAAAGAAGGGGAAGAGACACCCCCAAACATTATCCAGGCTTTGCAATAAAGGGCACCTCTGCTAACGTCAAAGTCCAGGAGAGAGACCCAACTCCGCCCATTGTCCGAACTAGAGAGATTAAAATAAATTCAGAAAGTTGAAGGTCAAAGGACGCAGGAGACCCCTGTGATGTTCCCTGGAAATGAGCCCATGGTGAAAACGACCAGAGATGCTTTCCTTTGTTAAAGTAGCTGGTGAGGCTCCCTGGTTCCAGTCGAGATGGGAAAGCACAACATTCTGACGTGGTGTCTGTACATAGAAACCATCTGTAAGATGTTGCTCTGAAGCTGAGGGCTGCATGGGACACTGCACTGGAGCTGAGAGGAGCTCAGAGCAGTGGGTTTCCAGTTGTGTGATGTTCACCAGAAGGCTGATGTAAGAAAGGTCCCCGGGAGCTGCTCAGTGGCTCCCCGAGGGGTGGGAGGGTGGGAGGGGTTGGTTATGTGCAGCTAGCCCAGCAGCGGCAGGACCCAAAGAGCAGAGGTTCTTCTACATTCCCTAATCACCATCAGACCCTTTTGTCCTGAGCAATAACACCACAGGCTCAAATAAGGATGGGCCCCATTAGTGTAATATTTTAACAGGAACTCTCCACTCCCCCTTTGACTGGCTTACTATAGGAGGGTGTTTTAGTGAGTTTTTGTATCACTGTGACCAAAATACCTGACGAGAACAACTTAAAGGAGGAGATTTTGGCTCATGGTTTCAGAGATCAGTCAATGGTTGGCCAGCTCCAAGGCAGAGAAAGCATGGTGATAGGGCATGAGAGGGAAGCTGCTTACCGCAGGGCAGCTGAGAAGCAAAGAGAGAGAGAGAAGAGGAGGCCAGGGGCAGATAGAACCCTCAAGTCACACCCCCAGTGACCCACCTCCTCCAGCCATGTCCCACCTTTGAATCTTGCCGCATTGAAGACCATACTTTCCATACATGAGCTTTTCTGGGGAACATTTCATACCCAAACTATAACAGAGGGTAACCAAAATAACCATATCCCCCACCCCAGAAAATATATTTTGTGGCCTATCATTGTGCAGTAAAGATTATGATATTCTCTACTCCTGCATTATTTCCCCTGGCCCACCTCCACTGCCCACCATATTTGCCCATAAATAGGTAAAGCAAGAATATTTGCAGTGCTCAGTGGTTGGAGAGAGGGTGAGTTAAGCAATCTATATCAACCAAAAAGACAATCTGGGCCACAGGCGCCCACAGTCATGGCCCTGACTTATCCAACATCCTTTTGTAATGACTTGGATAAAGTTACAAATATCCCAACCCCATTGTATGATTCATACCTGGAAGGTATTACTCTTTTGGTAGATAATGAAATTATATTTGAAAAGTATCTATCTCTGCTGGAATGATGAGCCAAAAACAACTTGACAAAATTTAACCCGATGAAATTTATTCTTAAAAATAATTCAACTTAAGCCGGGCTGGTGGCACACGCTTGTAAACCCAGCATTCGGGAGGCTGAGACTGGAGGATCCGGGTTCGAGGCCAGCCTCAGCTACCTAGTGAGGCACTCCACAACTTAGTGAGACCCATTTTCAAAATAAAGAATAAAAAATAGGGCTGGGGATATAGCTCGGAGGTAGAATGCCCCTGAGTTCAATCCCCAGTACCGCAAAAAAAAAAAAAAATAAATAAGAAGAAGAATAATTCAACTTTACAATTACAGGATGGCAATTTCAGTCTTCCCTGTAATGCAAGTAAAAAATTTGGGGAGAAGGGTTGTAGTTCATTACAAGCTTAACATAAGCCAAAGCAGGATGCAACCATTTTTTGGAAGTAACTTTAGGCTGTGATAACAAAAGCAGAATGGTCAAAGGAAAGAGGAGTGCTCTCCAGCTTTGTGCTGCTCTAGGCTATGTTGAGTTTTGGTTCTAAGCTCCCATATCTTATCCAGGATTTTAATAAGCTACAGAAAATTCAGCAGAGAATAAACGAAGTGAAAAAGGAACTGTAGAAGCCATATCAGGAGAGACTAGAGTAGATAAAGATGTCTGGCCTCCAAGTGGACTTGATGGCCATCATTTGCATTGGTCTTCCAGAGATTGCTCCAGAGGGCAAAACTATAACAAATATGTAGAGGATGTGGGGAGAGTCACTCTACTCAAGAATATTCTAGTAGTGGGAACTACCCAGCAACCTCAAGGAGCAGTTAGGTCCCTGACTTAACATTCAGAAGCTGAATGGTCAAGGGTATTACAGGGTAGGTTTCTGCACTGGATTCCATAATCTCTTTCAACTGGAATTCTATGCTGCATTAAATATTTGTGAAATGGATCCTACTCATTTCATTCGGTGGCTTATAAGTTATAAAAAGGGGAATGAATTATATGGAGGGAGTTTGCTGAGTTCAGAGGAGGGGGATCCAAAAGATTCAGATTAGACTCTGCCTTCAGGAGCAAAACCAGATGACGTCACACTGGAACAAGGGAAACTGTCAAGAAGTGGAATTACTGCCCTTCACATGTCATCCTTTTTTTTCCCCTCTCTCTCTCTCACACTCTCTTTTTAAAGCCATTTGCTGATGCTGCAGCTGAGCCCTAGGCAACAGGGCTCTCTCTCCTGAATGCCTAAAAGGAGGTCAACGAGTAGAGGACATAGGTACCCATTGGCACAGGGAGACTGAGCACAGCCAGGGTGGCTTTGTACATGGGGCACCCTGGCCCTGGGCTGGAGAAAGCCTGGCCTGTCATAGACCCCATTCAGAAGCATGTTTTGTTGAAAGCAGAAAAGATAACAAAGCCTTTTGCCTTTTACTGGATGCCATTTGCAGATTCTAGGTGGACATGCTGACACCCACACAATTGTCTCAGAGTGCCCAGGAACAGAACATGCCCCCCAAAGGCCTCAGACCCAAAAGTGCCTCCTTCCATGCTCTCCCCTCCTTCTGGGTCCTGTCCTGGGGACTTGTCTTCAACCCAACTCCAGGGAAGGGAAGGAAGGGCTTTTATGTCACATTCTTTTCAGCTGTCCTAAGAACCACCCCAATCGCACATGACACTCCCTCCTCTCTCAGGCTTCACCAGGGCTGCTTTCAACTCATCGTGGGATTGTATAATTATGGTGATTACAGCTTATGCCTTTTTCTTCTCTTCATCTTTTGCTTTCAAATTCGTTGAGGACTCTCATTAAACATGGCGATCTTGGTAAAGTCAGCAAAGTTTTAATAAGACATTTTTAAAGCTAAAGAAATCCCAGTCAAAGTTGATGGTTACTGTGTTCTCTCAGACATTCCTTCAAAAGCCCGTCAGGTGTAGTTAGTGCCCAGGTCTAAAACGTGGAGGAGAGGGAAATGTAGGGACCAAGGGGCACCTGTACTTCTCCACGGGATTGGAGAACCATTCTACACTGTGTCCCTGGCCTTTCTTTCTTTCTTGCATCAAGAGTATGGAACCGGCATGCCTAATGGAAAGAGACAAACTGTCAAGCAAGGGCAAGAAGGCTGGCCTTAATATGGCAGATTAAATTGGGATACAGAGATAGAACATCCAGTACAAAATTCAACCCAAACTTGGAATCTACAGTAAAAGTAGTAAGTCCATTTTGTCCCGAATGATACTGAAAGGTTTCAGGGCATCAATAATTCTAAATATGTAAAGGAATCAACCATTAGTATGTGTGGTTGATCACAATCCAGTGGTCTTATATTTCATGAACGTTTCCTTAGTAATGATACGGCTTTAGATCCCATTATTTGCTAGCCCTCAATCATAGATTTCTTGAATAATTCCTAGGTCTATAGGACATCATGAAAAGGACCACCAAGAGGGAATGTGTGTTGGGTGGTGGCCACTAGAGCCCCTGACCTGCCCGTCACAGCTTCATGACGGGCAGGTTACGAAGCTGTGACGGGCAGGTGTCAGAAAGCCCTTCATGCCCATGTTCCCAAGGACTAAAGTGATGGCTGCACAGTGAGGTGCATCTTGCTCAGGCAGAAGACTATTTTTAGAGATCCCTGATTGGCCCCTGGTGGCTGGCTGCCCTGAACATCCAGACCGCTCCTTACCCTGCTGGTATCCAGTTACCTGCTACTCATGTCGCCAAAGAGAAAGGAGTTGGACTGTGACTGAGCTATACACCAGTGACAACCTAAAGGCAAAAGTCAAAAGTCTGCCTGCAACATTTTCCCCAACTGCTTTCTCCTCCACTACTAAAGATGCTTGCTTTGCCCCCGATAATAATGTCCCTTTAGTGCCCACAAAAATGCAGAGATGTAACTAAGTTAAGAAATAGGCAGCCCCGGTAGAATCCCTATTTGAGCACCTGATATTGCTATGAGACCCTGCGTGCGTTTGCTAACATTTGGGAGTGGGAAAACACTGCCTACTGCACAGAGTGGATGTTGGCACAAAATCAAGTCATGACAATATCGCTGTATTCTTTTTTTTTCAGCTGAGAGTGGGTAAGTGGGTATCTCAGATGACAGAGTGTGCAAAGTACATTTATGACAATGATTGACATGATGACTACTCAATATATGGCATCTGTTATCACTGTCCTAGTTCCGAGTAGACTCACAGAGCTATTTTTTCTGCTTTCCTGAGAAATGGAGGAACTGTGAGGCCCAGCAGGCCAGCTTCTGATTTCTCATAGCCCCTAAGCACTTCCCAGGAAGCCCTGGAAACTGTAGGTTTTGTCAGCCCACAAGGTGGGAAAAGCCACAGGTAAAATGTTGCATATGTTCCCAGCAGCTGGCATTTGGCCTCCTTCTGAGGTCCAGGACCCTCAGATGCCCCCTGCTTCCAGACCCAGACCAGGAATGGTTCAACCCATGATAAGAGGGTGAAATCCAGTCTTCCAAATGTAGCCCTGGGCATGACAGCCTCATTCCCAGGAACACTCACCTCTCAGCTGTCTGCCTGCCTGGAGCCACCCAGAGCAGCACAAGCTCCAAGTCCAGTTGCTCCATCTGCCAGATAAACAGAGGTTGCTATTTTTTTAACCACTTATTACACAGCGAGGTTGTTGGAGGAATCAGAATCAAGTGGCAGGGGATTCTTTGAAATCTTCCGATAAACCAGATCCCTGGGGTGTATGCTCCTACTGCTTGTAGCACTGATAGAAGCAGAGAGGCCATTTCCACTGACACGAATGGCTTTTTCCTGGGGCGAATCCAGTTGCTATGTATGTATTTTAAAGTAAATGCTTTGTGTTTGCAGTATTTGTCAAAGATCATAGGGGCTGATATAAAACTGTATGGCCAATTCTGTGATTGCTTATGCATCTTGCACAAGATGCTTATATCAGTGCTTGTGGTGTAGACATGCACACGAGTGTGTACATAGGCATATACACAGGTGCACAGGTGTATACACGGGTGCATGTCCCCCCTGCCTGATACGCGCCTCGGTCCTGCGTGCGCCATGCGTGTACCCATACGCTGCAGACCTGCATGTGCCTATGTGTGTGGATTGCATGCCTGCTGCGGCTGTGTACCTGGGCAGGGGCTCCTCTAAAGCCACAGGTCTTCATGGTTTCAGCTGGATAAGTTATTCTTCACTTCCCTTCCCCAAAACACAATTGCCTAGTGCTGCTGGCGCAGAGTCAGAATGGCCGCTGCATTTCACCCCCGAGGTGCCTTCCTTCCAGCAGTGGGTGAGTGATCCCGGCGTCCACACACTCTCGAACCTTGGGGAGCCTTCTGCACAAGAAGGTGCTCCAAAATCCAGCAGAGGCGATCTGTCTGTCTGTGGCAGTGGTTCTGCCCATCACCCCTGTTCTCAAACCCTGGTTCCGTAGACAGCAGCAGGCACCCATTTCTTGGTGTCCCCATTTTTTGTACCTATAGTTCTTCCTTTGGAAGAAGGAAGAGGCTGAGGGGCCCAGAAATGATGCTGAGATGAGTCCCTTGTCCTAGAGGCAGCTCACAAATAACATCCTTAGGTACCAGTCTTGTGGCTCTCTTCTTCAGGCTCCCATTTCCTCAGAGACAGAAATGCCCACTTGCTTTGAAGATGTTTCTAAGTCCAATAGCAACATCCTTAGGTTTCATCCCCCAGCTTAGTCTTTCATAACCTTTCCTCAGTGGACTCAGGGCCACGTCCTGCAGGAAACTTAGAAATCTCACATTTCTGCATACTAGACCACCAGGGGAGAAAGAAGATGGGAAATTACTCATCTTCAGTCCCAGGGGCACCATAAGCATCTCAGCAACACGTGGAAAGGGTCTGTAGGGAATAGGGAAGTAAGGAGGTTCTCTGTTGCTAGGCATTCCGATGACCCAGACCCAAGTCTTGGTCCAGGAGTTTTGAAAGTGCTGCTCAACCTACTCTTGCTGCACTTGTTTGGGTTAAAAACACAAGTCTCATACATGCCTGCTGATTGCATTCCTGGTGGTAGGGAGAAAAGGGAAATGAACCAGCACTCTTTGCATTTGCACCCAAATGGACATGAGTATTCAATGAAGTATTTGCCTTTTGAGGGACGTGAGCAGTCAGCAGATTGTTGACTGCTTGTGCCTTCTAGGTCCTGCCTAAGCAGCTACCTCAACCAGGGTCTCCAACTAATGCACACGCTTGCAGAAGATGACGGTGCCCTTAGGAGTATAGAGTTGGAGCCTTCTTAGGTCCCTGAGAGAATTGCAGGCTGCCAAGCAAGTGACTTCCTTTTGCTGGCACAATACCAAATTACTAAACTTTAGCTGCATACTCCCCTGTAGTCATAGTCAAGGGTTACTTGAACTTCCTAGTTAGAAAAAGTTGTTGCCCATGGCAACACAATCATGTCCCTGTTTCCTTGAGTCTTCCCTCTGCCTAATTTGGAGTAAACCAGAGCTTAGATGCCAAAGTACATTTGGGGAGGAGGAGAGAGAAAGAGGCAAGCATTGTGTGGGCCACAGGCCAGCATGCTCTTAGCGGGGGGAGAGCTTTGCAGGCAGAATGCACCCCTCCACTCCTCTCTAGAGGCCCCTAAGTACTTCCTGCAAGCTGAGTGTAGAAAGGGCAACGGGGTTGTGTAGTCAGGAAGAGAGACCTGGTAGACAAGGGGCATTTCCACTGTAGGCCAGCGCAGAGGAGCTGGGAAATGGAAACGCACAACTTGGAGTGGAGGCCAAGAGTCTGCGCCTGGGCACTGTGCCACCAATGTAGGGCTCAGCTGCTGAGCCCTTCTTGCTCCTGGCGTCCCTGCCTGGTTCCAAATTTGTCCCTGCACAGCTGGAGGGACCATGGAGGAAAATCTCCCATCACTCAGCCAAACTCGCAGACAGAAGTTGGCCTCTGCAGAGTCTCATAGGTGGTGAGCCTGATGTGGGGTAGGCACCTGATGGAGGCCAAAAACACCACCCAGGGAGGGCTTCCCCAGCCTGTCAGGGACACCCCAAATCAGACACTTGGCCTAGAATGATTTGGAACAGGGTTGGTCCTAATTGCAGTAAGGTCACTCTGCCTGGCCCTCCTAGAAAGGTCAACATCATACCTGCTCCCATCCTCTCTGGCCCAGAGGCAGCAGTGCTAATATCACAGGGCCACAAACAGAATAGGAGCTTCTCCCAGCCTGACCAGCAGCCCCTGCTGTGAATCTACATGCACCAAGCAGTGGCGACTGCAACCTGCTCAGTGCTGTGGCCAAAGTCACCTTTCATCAGACTTGTCAGCCAGAAGTGGCACCTCCCCTGTCACAGGATTTCCGAACATGATGGAGGAAGCTCATGAGCAAAGCAGAAGCTGACTGAGACGGGCCAAGTGTGCTCATAGCAGGGAGATTGAGAAAATCACCCTGCACTGCCCAGATTTCTGGTACAGTGTGGGTGGGCAGGGATGAGTCCTCAGCCTCCTCCTACCCCCAAGTCCACCTGCCTCCTTTCTTGAGAGTCATGGCAAAGCAGATGTAGGACTCACCAAGGCCATCCGCCTCAGCTCTGCCTCGGACTAGCTGTTTGCTCCCAGCAAGTTACTTGAACTTTATTTGAGTCTGTTTCTCATCCATTTAGTGGGGTTAAAGGAATGTCTAACTAGCAGAGATGTGGAAAGTGATGAGTTACTTGACACTCAGTGGCTGCTCAATGGTCAATCAGCTGTTAGTAACTCAGCTAACTGGTATCCCCAGCGAAGGGACCATTCCTACCTTGCCACCATCAAGGTCTGGGTGATTTAAAGAGGAGGACACTGGTAAAGGGAGCTACATGAGATATTGAGACCACCCAGCAGGGGAGCAATAAGAAATTCAAAGAGAAAGGTCCAGGGATATCAGGAGACAGGTGGGTCCTTTTACATTAATCCAGATAACTGCCGCTTTCTAAATAAAAAATTTTTAATTAAAAAAAAAAATCAGCCGGGCGTGGTGGCGCACGCTTGTAATCCCAGCATTCGGGAGGCTGAGACTGGAGGATCCGGGTTCGAGGCCAGCCTCAGCTACCTAGTGAGGCACTCCGCAACTTAGTGAGACTCGGTTTCAAAATAAAGAATAAAAAATAGGGCTGGGGGTGTAGCTCAGAGGTAGAATGCCCCTGAGTTCAATCCCCAGTACCG
>PVLC010043207.1:0-12636 GCA_004027655.1 Graphiurus murinus | reverse complement strand
TACTGGGGATTGAACTCAGGGGCATTCTACCTCCGAGCTACACCCCCAGCCCTATTTTTTATTCTTTATTTTGAAACCGAGTCTCACTAAGTTGCGGAGTGTCTCACTAGGTAGCTGAGGCTGGCCGCGAACCCGGATCCTCCGGTTTCAGCCTCCCGAATGCTGGGATTACAAGCATGCGCCACCACGCCCGGCTCTGCTCTTCCTCTTTTCTATCATTTTTTAATGCAGCAGAGGCCCTTGCCAGATGTCGGCTTCAAGCCGCTAAAACAGTGAGTTAAATAAGCCTGTTCTTTATAAGTCAGCCAGTCTTGGTTACTCTGTGATAATACTAGGACATGGACTAAGACGCAGAGTCACCTAGTTAACTAAGAGGAGCCCAGCTGAGAGGTCATGTGGACTTTCACAGTTAAAATGAAGCCAAGGCTGTTAGACAGGCCATGTGCAAGATGGTTCTACAAAGGAAGTCATATATTGGGAGAGGAAAAACTAAGATATAAAGATGACCAGAAATCTGGATGAGGTGGCACACACCTGTAATCCCAGTAGTTGGGAGGCTGAGGCAGGATGATTGCAGGTTTGAGGACAGTCTCAGAAACCTTGCAATGCTGTCAGCAATCTAGTGAGACCCTGTTTCACTAGAAAGGAAGAAAGAAATGAATAGAATAGAAAGGAAGAAAGAAACAAGAAGGGAAGGAAGGAAGGAAAGAAAGAGGAAGGAAGAAAGAGAAAGAAAGAGCTGTGGGTGTAGCTCAGAGATACACTGCCCCCAGGTTTAACCCCCAGTGCCAAAAAATAAAAAGACAAAAACCGCAGGTCACTGTGATTCCTGGTGGCTTATCTTCCTGGCTATGTTTGTTTTCTGTAACAGCTCTGCATTCTTAACATAAACTCTCACTTTGACTTGCGTGGGTCCCGGGGAGGTTTCTGTTCCTGTCACGCAGCTGGCCTTGACTAGACTGGGAGGTTCTGAGGATCTTTATTACTTTCTAGGAGCCATGGGAGTAAGCAAGCATGGCCTTCAGAGTCACTGACTCATGCATTCATTTATTTAGCCTCTAACAACCCAAGTGAGTCTCAACTGGATTTCTGTTAGTACCAATTTCCGCAAGGCACTGGACACAGAGATGAACAAGATTGACAAGGTCCCTGTCCTCATGGAACTTCTAGTTTAGTGAGAATCACCCAGAGCCAAATTCAGATTCCTCCTCTGCCAGTTACTAGCTGGTTGAAGTCCCTACTTAACTGAAGACTTCATCCCCCCCCCTCCCCGGGGAAATGGGCATCACTTTATGCAGCTGGTGTGACAATTAAATGATACAAGTGTTCTCGTGAATGTGGATGTATGTGTAAGTCATACTGCACATGAAATGTCCTTAAATATTTGTGTTTCTTTCCTTTTTATTTATTTATTTTTTTGTGTGTGGTTCTGAAGATTGAACTCAAGGACATTCTACCTCCAAGACATAACCCCAACCCTATTTTTTATTTTGAAATAGGATCTTACTAATTTGCTGAAGCTGACTTTGAACATGTGATCCTCCTATCTCAGCCTCCCAAGTACCGGGATTACAGATGTGTACTAACACATTCAGCTTTGAGGGTTTTTTTTCCCTTGCTCCTATTTTCTTAAATAAGGGTTGGCATTTGGTGGTGGTGGGGGGGCTGGGGGGCTGTCCTGTCATTGTGACATTTCGTAGCATCCCTAGCCTTTACCCACTAGAGGGCAATAGCGCCTCCCTCCTCCAACCCGAGTTATGACCACCCACAATGTGTTCACATATTGTAACATGGGCCTTGAGGTGAGGGGCAAAAGAGCCCCCAGTTGCAAACTGTTGCTTTAGATAAAAAGACAGAGATTTATGCTTAAAGCTGCTGACCCCAACACCCACCCTTGCACTTGACTTCCCAATCTATCTGGCTCCCACTAGGGAGATTTGCTTCCAAAACTAGATGTTATGAAGAAGAAAGTAGATACTAATGTTAGTTTTGTAATGCTGGCATTGCAGAAAGGAAAATCTGCCCAGCTTCCTCTCTCCTTTCTGGAGGCCAAGTTCAGCCCTGCCCTTTTAATTATCTCTGGTGATTTCAGGAGACCAGGTCCATTGATCCACCCTGGCTTGAAAAACAGCAGGCTAGGCCAGATCTGATAGCGCGAGGAACTCCTTCCCTAGGACCGTCCACTCAGGTCCTAGCTGTGGGCTGAAGGTCATGTGTCAGTAAAGCTTAGCAGCTAGTCTTTCCCTGAGGGAGAGGGGAGTTCTGTTTCCAGACATTGCTCCAGAATTTCCCAACAGGGGGTCACAACCCAGGGAAGCAATTTCATTTGGGTAGAATCTGATTTTGCATATGATATACCTTACTCTTAGACTGAGTTGCATTAACTATAAGAATGTCTTCATTTTTGCTGGGTGTGGTGGCTCATACCGGTAATCCCAGTACTTGGGAGGCTGAGACAGGAGGTTCACAGGTTTGAGGCCAGTCTCAGCAATTTAGCGAGATTCTCAGCAATTTAGGGAGACTTTGAAATGAAAAATGAAAAATGAAAGGGCTGGGGGTGTAGATTGGAAGTAGAATGCCCCTGGGTTCAATCCCCAGTACAGGAAAAAAAAATTATCTTAATTCTCTCAAGAGACTTTAGAAGATTGAAAAAAAGTCAATTATCACCGGGTGTTATCACAGGTACACACCTGTAATCTCAGTACCTGGGAGGCTGAGACAGGAGGATTACAGGTCCAAAGCCAGTCTTAGAAACTTAGTGGGGCCCTAAGCAACTTAGTGAGACCCTGTTTCCAAATAATAAAATAAAATAGGGCTGGGAGTGTAGTGTAGCTCAGAGGTAGAATGTCCTGGGTTCAAAATGTCCCTACAACACACACACACACACACACACACACACACACAAAAAAAAAAAGTCAAACTTTTTTTTTTTTTTGCCATACTAGGGATGGAACCCAGAGGCATTCTACCTCTGAGCTACACTCCCAGCCCTATTTTTAATTCTTTATTTGGAAACAGGGTCTTGCTAAGTTGCAGAGGGCCTCACTAAGTTGCTGAGACTGGCTGTGAACTTGCAATCCTCCTGTCTCAGCCTCAAAAGCACTGGGATTACAAGCATGAGCCACTATGCCAGGCTTTTTATTTTTTATTTTGAAACAGTGTTTCACTAAATTGCAGAGGGCCTCACTAAGTAGCTGAGACTGGCCACTAACCTGCTATCCTCCTGTCTCAGCCTCCCAAGCACTGGGATTACAAGCATGCACCACCACGCCCAGCTAATCCTCTGCCTTACCACTTTCTCTCTTGCTCATTTGCTGACCTCCATGCTCTTCCTAGAACACAAGGTCGTTCAGGGCCTTTGCACTTAATGTCCCCTTTTCCTAGAACACGCCTCAGTCTTCATAACAGAGCTCACAGGTGTCTCTTTTCTCTTGGTCTCTGGTTTCATCAGGAGGGAATGTGGCTCAGTGTTAATGGTTTGGATACAGAAGGAGTGAGGGGAAAAAAAAATGAACTTAGATCCACGTCATACCCTGTTTTTACTGGAGCCCCCGGAACCTCCTCCTCTGGGCAGAACAGAGAGACTTAGAAGCCCACCATCGCTGGGCTCACCAGGCTGCATGGCACCATGCTTTTGACTGTGGGTGTTTAGAAGCATCTGCGTTTAGCTGGCCTGATACCCTTTCTCACTTCTTGGAAAAGCAGCTTTACTTTTTTTTTTCTCATTTGTGAAACCAGCTGTTATGATTTGAGTATGGTTTGTCCTCCAAACTGATGCAGAAGTTGAATCCTCAAAGTCATATATTAATGGATTAAGAGAGTGGAAATCTAATCTGACCATGGTATTCAGAGATGGGCCCATGAGGAGGTGATTAGGGTGAGAGAAGGTTGTTAGGGTGTAGCCCCTTTAGATCTTCTGGGGCTTTATAAGAAGAGGGAGAGAGACCAACCCTTGCAGATATAGAGGCAAGGTCTGTTTAGTTCACAATTTTGGAGATGCAAAGTTCAAGACTGGGGCAGTCTTCAAGTTAGAGAAGGCAGAGGCAGGCTGGTGGCACACCACAGTGGAAGAGCTGGTAGGAACAAGGGATTGTATCTCACTCCAGAGGGGAGAAAGGAAGGAAGGGGGAGAGAGAGAGGAGAGAGAGAGAGAGAGAGAGAGAGAGAGAGAGAGAGAGAGAGAGAGAGAGAGAGGAAGAGGAGGAGGATTGGATAGGGCTCCTTTCATAACAACTCTCTTGCAAGAACTACCAAAGGGGTTGTATGAGAAATATCATGGGCTTGGCGTGGTGGTACATGCCTGTAATCTTAGCACTTGAGAGCTGAGATAGGAGCATCAAGGTCAGCAAAGACCTGCAGCAACTTAGTGAGACTCTTCATAATAAAAAAAGAAAGAAGGAAAGAAAGAGAGAAAAGAAATATCTCATGTCTCCAGTGACCTAAAGACCTTTCATTAGGCTCTACCTCCCCCTTTAATCACAACAGACCCTTGGGGGACACAAACCATGTTCAAAGCTTAGTAGAAGTGAATCCCCAGGAAAAGAAGAGCCACGGAGAATGGGGGAAGGAGAGTGTCAGAAACAGTTGGGATAAGGAGTCTTCCTCAGGACCACATGCTCTGGAAAGACTGTATTATTATTATTATTATTGTTATTATTATTATTATTATTATTATTATTATTATTGTTATTATTATTCTTTATGACACTGGGGATTGAACTCAGGGGCATTCTACCTCCAAGCTACACCCCAGCCCTTTTTATTTTTTTAAATTTTGAAATGGGGTCTCACTAAGTTGCTGAGGGGCTTGCTAAGCTGCTGAGGCTGGCCTTGAACCTGTGATCTTCCTGTCTCAGTCTCCCATGTACTGGGGTTATAGGTGTGTGCTACCACACATGCCTATTATTATTGTTGTTATTGCTGTTGGATAACAGCAATATCAACTGGATTTTGCAGGTGGATGTTCCTTGGTGAATATAGATCAGTTTTCGTAGAGAAGGGAGATAGAATTCAGATTGCTCCAAGTTGAGAAATAAATGGGAGGTGAGGAAATAGAGCTAAATATGGATGCTTTGCCCAAAATGCTCAGCTGTGAAGAGGAGGAGAGATTAGGGCAATAGCTGGCAGGAGTGTCAAGCCAGGAGAAATGTAAGCAGCTTGCTTCTCATAGGGAAAGAGTCCGTTTTTTGTTTTTTTTTTTCTCTCTTTTTCCCATCCTTTTCTCCTGTTCTTCTTTTCTCCTTCCCATTTTCTGTCTTACCTCCTTTTCATTTACATCTACAGGGTTAATGTTGCATCCTTTTAAAAATGAGTCTCAGATGACTAGGAAGGTCCAGGGAGAGGAAGGGAGGAGAAGGAGAAAGGGGAGGACAGAGACAGAAAGAGAGGTTAAGGTTGAAGCTACTTGAGGACAAAGGGAATACATTGTTAATGGGGACTTTCCCTGAGAAGGTGGAGGGGTGGGGTCCAGAGCTTAAGAGGGTCCAACATCCTTTATCCATGGTACAGGAGAGGAGGAGGGGGGAATGGATAGTATCATGATTTGTATATATAACATCCCCTAAGGAGCTCCTGTATTAATGTTCAGAGTTGATATAACTAAGTCATGAAGACTGTAATCTCATCAGTGGATAAACTCACTGTAGTGGATTTACTAGGTGGTAACTTAGGCAGATGGGGAGTGGTTGGAGAAAGTGAATCCCTGGGGGTGTGACCTTAAGGAGTGTGCTTGCTTCTTCGAATCCCCTCACTTGCTCTCTCTGCTTCCAGCCTCGGTGATGTGAGAATAGCTCTGCTCGCCCCTCTCTCTGCCTCCCACTGCTATCTTAGCTCCACTGATGAACTTGGCCTCATATGGACTGAACCCTTGAAATCTCTAAAACTTCGAGCAAGTAAATCTTCCTTCCTCTAAGTTGTGTGTGGTCAGGCTGACTGGAACAGATGTCAAAGGAGGTAAATTTGCGGTGGGAAATAACGGAAATGGGTAGAAATACAACCAGGGTTCCTCCCATTGTATACAGTTTGGTGGATGAAAAACCTCAATAGCCCTGAAACCAGCATGTCCAGCTTTCCCAGAATTAACGATGTTCTTCTCTCAGAGATTTGTACAAGAGTGAGATAAGGTGAGGTGTCTGGAAGGGCTTTGTGAGCTGCGAGTCATGCAGCACCAACAAGGGGAAGAACAGTTGTCAGTGAAGATAAACAATGTGGCCTAGTTATTGGTACAAATGACACCAGGATTCAATGACTGAAGCTTGGATCTGGTGGTGAGCCTTGGGGGGATCTGGGTACAGAGAGATCATGGCCACATGCCCCCTTTTTGAAAGTGGTTTTCTTGTTTGTTTGTTTGTTGTATTGTGGATTGAACCAAGGGACATTCTACCTTGAGCTCCACTCCCTCAGCATCCCCCTCCCCCACCCAGGGGCATTCTACCTCTGAGCTATACACCCAGCCTTATTTTTATTTTTTATTTTGAAACAAGGTCTCACTAAGTTGCTGAGGCTGGCCGAGAATCTGTAATCCTCCTGTGCACCACCACACCCAGCTTACTCAAATACTGTCATTATTGCTGAGGCTGGTCTCTAGCCTCTGATTCTCCCATCTTAGCTTCCCAAATACTGGTATAACAGGCATGAGCCATCATACCCATCTTGGGGGTGGTTATCATATAAGTACCAGGGGGCTATAGTGAAGTGTCCCTGGGAGCTCAGAGTAAGGGGAAACAGATTGCTTCCCATAGTCTGACAGTTGAGTGAACACAGAGAAAGAAGAAGGACTGGCCTTTGATACTCCATCCCCCGGCTGAATGTCCTCACAGGTCTGCTGTGAAAGGACATTTCCAGTCCAGAGGATATTAGTGAAGATAATAGCTCTACCACCTATGCCCCTTAGACTCTGTTTGCAGTTATTTGATGTGTGTGTGTGTGTGTGTGTGTGTGTGTGTGTGTGTGTGTATGTGTGATTTAGAGGGTGGAATATATCCACTATACTCAGTTACGCAAAAGAAAGGAAGGAGGGAAAGAAGGAAGGAAGAAAGGCAGGCAGGCAGGCTGGCGGGAGGGTAGCAGTAGTCTTGAGTTTCTAATATTCTGCTTATCTTTCTCATCAGCACAGTACTCAC
This sequence comes from Graphiurus murinus, assembly GCA_004027655.1. NCBI lineage: Eukaryota > Metazoa > Chordata > Mammalia > Rodentia > Gliridae > Graphiurus > Graphiurus murinus. The sequence goes on along the minus strand of PVLC010043207.1, from coordinate 5,515 downwards.
ATAGCTGGGAACAAAAGATGCAGAGAGGCCTCAGGTGTCGAAAGGGAGGTGCTAGAGAAGCTATGGCGGATATGTTAAGTGGAGATTTGGTCCCAGTACAGCCTCAAGGGCACAAGGGGCAGGCGGATGATGGAGAGAATGGCCCAGTGCAGGAACTTCTTCGAGCTATACTGTGTATTTTCTCCCCCTGTACCCATATACCTTAAGGGAAGTGAGGAGATTCTGTAAGAACCACTGAGAATGTGCAAGTGTCTTTTGGCGTTCCGGCGCCAGCTCCTTCCTAACATTTTGAAGGCCAGAAGCTGTCCAGAGCCCAAGGGCACAGAACAGAGCAGAGCCCGGAGTTAGGGTTAGGGTTGGTTGGAAGGTTTGGGTTAGCTGTATGTGTATGTGTGCATGTGTGCGTGTGTGCGTGTGTGCGTGTGTGCGTGTGTGCGTGTGTGCGTGTGTGCGTGTGTGTGTGTGTGTGTGTGTGTGTGTGTGTGTGTTAGGGACCAGGCTTAGTGAGCACAGGGACCAGGCTGCTGGGATATTCATTATTCTCAGCATCCTCCTTCCGAGAGCTCTAGCTCAGAAGGACCTCAGGATTTCCAGCTAGTATTCTCTTTTACTTCCAGAATTCTCTGGAAGAGGGAGGGGCAGCAGGAGAGAAGCTTGGCACTTAGCTCAGAGCCAAGCTATTTCAGCATTCTTCTTTACCTTAGGACACTTATGTGGAAATGCATGGGTGATCATTAGGCTAGCCAGGGCCAGGTCTCCAGGGACATAGTCCTTCCAGAACTGCCTCCCGTGGTTCCTCCAGAACTTCTGCTGTCCCTTACCAATTCTGTAGCCTGTTACCCCTGGCCAGAGAGATGGAGTAACAGAGTAATAGCCTCAGTTGCCCGGCCCTGGAGCCACAAGACCTGTGGCCCTCACTGCTTCTGGCCCAGCTGAGGAAATGATTAACGCTGTAGGGGAAAAGCCATCAGTTTCCACACTTTAAATAAAGTGCGTGAAACCCTAGTACCACCCAGACAGCAGACCTCTTCTGTGAGGTTTCTCTACTCTCCCTGGGAGACCTCACAGAGGCCACAGGGACACGCCAGAACCAGGCCTGGCTTCTCTAGCCAGCATCTCCAACCAAGACAGGATGTGCTCACGTTACTGGGCCTCTTATTGAGCAAGAACCTGGATATTTTGTCAGGCAGACCTGAATCCTGAACCTGGCTTCATCACTCACCAGCCGCAGGACTTTGGGCGTGGGTGCCACTGCCCGCTCTGAGCCTCAGTGTTCTCAGGCTTGAACGAGAACCTGTCTATTTTTTTATTTTTTTGGTACTGGGGATTGAACTCAGGGGCATACTACCTCTGAGCATTGCCCAGTTTGGATAATTTTTATTTACTTGTGTTCTCTTTAATTCTGTACTTTCACAGTATCCAATCTGCTGTTATCTCTTTTTTAATTTTTTTAAAAAAATTTTGATTATTTTATTTTATTTTTAAAAAATTTCTTATTAGTGCATTGTAATCACACATCTTTGTTAGGTTCTTGTGAGATCTTTCTTTCTTTCTTTTTTTTCTTTTTCTTTTTGGTGCTGGGGATTGAACCAGGAACATTCTACTGTCAAACTATACCCCTAGTCCTATTTTATTTTTTGGTCTTTCTAAGTTACTGATATCCTTGCTTAGTTGCTGAGGCTGACTTCAAACCTGCGATCCTTCTGTCTCAGCCTCCCAACTACTGGGATTACAGGCATGCACCACCACGGCCAGTTTGAAGAATTTATTTTAATCACAATATTTTTGGAATTTTGGATTTATGTTTGGTTCACTTTTTTTTTCTTTTTTGATGGTACTAGGGATAGAACCCCGGGGATTTCTACCTCTGAGCTACACCCGCAGCCCTATTTTATTCCTTTATTTTGAAAGAGGGTCTCACTGAGTTGCAGATGGCCTCACTAAGTTGGCTGAGGCTGGTTTCGAACCTGTGATCCTCCTGTCTCAGCCTCCCAAGTAATGGGATTACAAGCGTGCATCACCATGCCCGGCTTCTGACTCACTTTTTAAAGTTGTATTATCTCTCTCTCTCTCTCTTTTTTTTTTTTTTTTTTTTTTCGGTACTGGTTCACCAACTCTTTGCTTATTACATTTAACTTTCCCCATTTAAAAAACAACAACAACAACATTTCAAGGTCTTTTTCTGCTATTCCCCACATCTGATTCATCTTTGGGTTTGCTTCTGTTTACCCTTTATTTTCTAAACTGTCTTATTTTCCTGGTCCTTTGTATGCAAAGCAATTTTTTCACTGTGTGTTTATTGTATATATTGCACACTGGAGTCTTTATCTAGATTCTGTTATCTTTCTGTGAAAAGTATGAAGTCTTGCCCTAGCAGATGGCTAAGTTGCTGACAGATCGATCACCTTTGTCCTCAAGAAGCTAAGTTTAAACTTTTATTAGAGTAGTCTCTTCTAGTTTTGACATTATTCTTACTATGCAGACAGTCCTAAGATGTGGCTCTTCCTCTTACAGCATGGCCCTGAAAGGGTTTCGATAGAAAGACTACTGCGTCTGCAAAGCTTCTCTAACTTGGTAGGACTTGAACTCCAAACTCTGCTCAGCTTTTTAGTTTCCCTGTTGTTGGTTTCTTTTGAGTGACTTAGAGTCTCATCTCATGTACAAACTTTTTCACAGACAGCTAGGAATTGAAAAGAATTGGCATGAAGATTTTAAGGCACCCCTTCAGTAGTTCCTTTATTTATTTATTTATTTATTTATTTATTTATTTATTTATTTATTTATTTTGCGGTACTGGGGATTGAACTCAGGGGCATTCTACCTTCGAGCTATACCCCCAGCCCTATTTTTTTCCCTTTATTTTGAAACCAGTCTCAGTAAGTTGCGGAGAGCCTCACTAGGTAGCTGAGGCTGGCCTCGAACCTGGGTCCTCCTGTCTCAGCCTCCCAAATGCTGGGATTACAAGCATGCGCCACCACGTCTGGCTTCAGTAGTTCCTTTATTTATAGGCTTTCCCTCCTCAATTTCCAGTCCCTCTGTCCCCCATGCACTGCATAAGAAGGAATGTGCCAAGCCAGGTGTGGTGGTGCATGCCTGTAATCCCAGTACGTGGGAGACTGGGACAGGAGGATCATAGGCTTGAGGCCAGCCTCAGCAACTTAAGGAGACTCTCAGCAATGTAGTGAGACCCTGTTTAGAAATGAAAAATAAAATAGGGCTGGGGATGTAGCTCAGAGGTAGAATGCCCCTGGATTAAATCCCTAGTAACACACACACACACACACACACACACACAAACACACACACACACACGTGACAGAGCCAATTAATAAAGTTCTCACCCATCATGCTAGCGTTCTTTCAAGGGTAGGACCCCGTCCATTTCTGCCTGTTCTTAGTTTCTGCTCAGTACTTGAAAGCAGTTGTTTTTCAAACTATTCTGTCCAATATTATATAATAGTTACATGTGGAAGGGCTGGTACAAACTATTCTCCTATTACCCAAACTAGAACCTCTCCCTCACTTTTCCCCCTAGAATCTCAACATTGGGGGGCATGGGAGGATGAAGAAGCCAAGGAAGTAACAGCCAAGAGCCTGAGAACCTTATTAGGCCTGGTAGAAGACAGGCAGAATGACGTAATAGCTGAGAATGAAGGCTCTGGAGGCAACCTGGGGTTTGAATCCCAGCCCAGCCAAGTCTCAGCTGTCTGTTCTTAAGCATAATGTTCAACCCAGTGGGACCTTGTATTCTCATCTGCCAAAGGGAAATGATAATACTGTTTTCAGTGTGTGTGTACGTGTGTGTGTGTTAAAGGAAATCCTTAGCATCAGACCTGGCGTAGAGTAAGGCCATTTTAGAGAATGATGTGCACTTTCACAGGGGGTTTGAAGGAAAGGGAAATAGGGCCAGCAGACCCTTTCTCCCAGACAGTAGATGGGTATCTTCTATTGGGACTAGAAGTCTATGTCCCCAACTTGAGGCATTCACAGTGGTCTAGAAATAAACAGAATCCCAGACCCCAAAATTTGTTAGTGAAAGCTTATGAAGAGCTGGAAGGTCTAGGCCAGATACGTGAAGAAACTTTAAAGGAAAGTGATAAGATGATGGAGTTAAAAAGATGTGCTGAGCCGGGCGTGGTGGTGCACGCTTGTACTCCCAGCTTTTGGGAGGCTGAGACCGGAGGATTCAGGTTCACAGCCAGCCTCAGCTACTTAGTGAGGCCCTCTGCAACTTAGTGAGACCCTATTTCAAAATAAAGAATAAAAAAAAAATAGGTCTGGGGCTGTAGCTCGGAGATAGAATGCCCCCAGGTTCCATCCCCAGTACCACACACACACACACACACACACACACACACACACACACACACACAAAAGATGTGCTGAAGCCATGTATGGTGGTGCACGCTTGTAATCCCAGTACTTGGGAGGCTGAGACTGGAGGATCTGGGTTCTTGGCCAGCCTCAGCTACTTAGTGAGGCTCTCCGCAACTTAATGAGACCCTGTTTCAAAAATACAGAATAAAAAAATAGGACTGGGGGTATAGCTTGGAGGTAGAATGCCCCTGAGTTCAATCCCCAGTACCACCACCACTACCACCAAAAAAAAAAAAAAAAAAAAAAAAGATGTGCTGAACTGTGTCTCTAAGGGCAAAAGTTAGGAGATGACACTGGACCCTTAAGCCCTGCTCCAAAACAATTCCTTCCCTGAGTTCTCCAACCAGAGATAAAATGGTCTTGAATATCAAACCCAAGTACACCTAGATTCTTTTAGAAGTAAAATTCACTTACTATCAACTTCATATTTCCACAATTACAAGGTATATAATTCAGTGGCTTCCAGGAGATTCATAGTGTTGTACAACTATCACCACTATCTAATTCCAGACCCTTCTCATCATCCTAAAAAACCCCATAACCCATACCCACCAAGCAGTCACTCCAAATTCCTCCTTCTAGTCCTGGCAAACACTAATCCACTTTCCATTGCAATGGATTCTCCTCTTGTGAATATTCGTATAAATGGAACTATACAACCTATGGCTTTCTGTGTTTGCTTTCTTTCACTTAGCATACTGTTTTCAAGTTTGGTCCATTGCTTAGAATTTTTGTCTATTCACTTTTTACATAACTCCCATATCTTTCTGACTTCTCCAAGTTAACTTGTTCATGGGGCTTTCCTATGGGGACAGGGAACTTTGTCGAAGGGAGGGGGGTGGGCTTTGGGTGTCGAGCAGGCTGGGGTACCTTGACATACTACTGCTTGGCAGCTTCTGTTTCTGCCTGGCAGTTTCTATTTGTGCCCCTTATTAACAATGCTTTGGAGGGTCTGCTATGTAGGGCTGTCTCCATTTTTCTACCTGCAAGTCTCCTTACTCCAGCTGTGGACAAAGGTTGATATCTTTCTAAGATGTCCAATGATTCTCATGAGCTGATGTTATGTATGAGCAAGTCCTGAACTTTAAAGTCAAACATGGATTTGGATCCCATTTCAGAAACTGCATAAAGGGTTGGG
>PVLC010043206.1:0-12727 GCA_004027655.1 Graphiurus murinus | reverse complement strand
GATGACCTTAGTATAAGAGGGGCATCCAGAAAGAGCCAACTGTGATGGTAAATGAGAGGTCCCTCCCCATTCACCCCCATGCCCCTGGCCCCTTCTGCACTTTGCCCCTTTCCAGGTACCCCCTCTTCCCCAGACTCTCTGGAGCCTGCCCCTTCCCACACATGCCCCTACTGCTCACTACCCTACGGCCTCCGTTCTCCAGCCTCTCCTTCCTCTCTCGTATCACAGTCTACATATCTTGGGCTCACCACTCTATAGATGGATCTTGAGGTGGCTGACTTGCTGACCACTGATTGATAAGTCAACATCACAATGTCACATCTCCCCTCTGGGCCTCAGTTTCCCCATCTGCAAAGTAAGAAAATTAGATGTTGAATCTCTAAAAGTCCTTCGAGCTCTGACATTCTGTCTTCCTCGGTGCCTTTGCTTTGATGCCTTCACCATCGCCACTGGACAGGCATGAGATATTGCCAGGGGTGCTGCAGGGGTCCCACATCCATGAGGTCCTTGTCAGCTAAATCCTGGCCCACTTGGCTTCCCCAAGCATCGCTGACTTCTCCTGGCTCTTAAAGGCATCTCTGCCTCTCCTCCTTCCCACATTTCCACAACTAATAGTAGTAATAAATCTGTGCTGCTTATGACAGTTTACAACAGGCCTTCACGCTTGGTATCTCATTTGTTCTTCCCATGTTCCTTATTGTTTCCAGTCTAGCAGTCAAGGTGAGCAGCACAGATACTGAGTGACATGGCTAACATTAGCACAACTGGACCAGAGCCCAGATGGCTGACTCCAGCCCATGGCCTCTCCACCATACTGCAACTCCCTGCTCTGAGGTGGTCATCATTTCCTTCTTCTTATGCCCAGGGCAGCTAAAAGAAGAGACTATGGCTCTCAAGGATAAGGGTGTTGATAAGCTGGCTTCCCTGTGGCCTGGGCCAAAGAGGCTCTAGACACCGGGGACCCACAGGAAAGGACTTGGATCTTAAAGCCCACACTCAGCTCTTCACATGGCCAGCCCTGCTGAGTGCCACTTCTCTCTTCAGCTCTTGGTTCAGCTAGCATCCTCTGCTTGGGAGTAAGTGTCTGCCTCCCCAGCCCCAAGCTCCCACTGAAATAACCAAATTATACTGGCTTCCTCACTTCACAACTTTTCAGCTGTGATTGTCATCACAAATCTTCAAATCTCTCCATGTATTTGATCAGATTTCTCAAACCAAGAACCCTATGGCCATGGCTCTCATTTTTCTCTTAAAGACTGGACCACACAAGTCACAGGTTATCTTCAGCATAGGAATTGGTTGTCTCTGTCTCAGTCAGTTGTAGCAAGTAAAGAAGTAGCTCTCTAGGAGCCAGGGACCCAGGGATCCAGGCAGCAAAGGCAGCAGGACTGGCATCCAGTACAGTGTCATGCCCCTGGCTCCCCCAGGATACCTTCTCTGCTATTATCAGGTGATTCTTACTGATCCCTCATGGCCCAACCCTGGTGTTAGTGCCTCTGCAGAGCCTTCTGAGAGAATGAGTTCCTCCTCTGTCTAAGCTTCCATATAGCTCTTCTTAGTTTGCACATGTCATAAATACCACAAAAAACCCAAGATATCAAAATAAAAAGTGTTTTTCACCTATTTTTAATAATTCTATATGTTAATTCAAAATGAAAACCATGATGTAACTCAATATTTCCCAAAATCACTGGGGTGAAAAACTGCCTGTGTTCACATATGTATAATGAATTTGGGGCTTTAAAATGTTTCCCAAATTTCTCCAGGGCAGGACTTCTTGGAACCTTTCACTTGCTAATATACAATATGAATATTCAAGAGGGAAATAGAATCTATAGCCTTTCTATTCTTATTGCCATGAAATCACACTTTCATGAAGGGCTGAAACAGGTTCCTAGAACCAATGTTTTGCAGTGGGAGATACCAATGGAACAGAATGTGCTTAGACTGGGATGTGGACAAGCCACAGTTCACATTTCTCTCTACAACCTCAGCCAAGTCACTTAACCTCACTAGGTCTGAGTCTCTTCATCCATTAAACAAAGGATGAGTAGATATTATCATAAAATGACAGTGTAGCCACAGTGACTGAACAGGTGCTGGATAAATGATCACTGCTAGTTTCTTGGTACTCTTCCATTGCTCAGCTTGCTCCAGAACAGGCGCCAGGGGTGCCAGTTAGACACTACAGAGAAGTCTGAAAGGCTCCTGAAAGCCAGCAGAATCCCAGGAAGGCCAGAGCCACTGGCAGCCAACCCTGTGGGACCGGCTGACTTATGTTCAGCTCAGTGGAGGATTCTACTTCTCAGGATCTCTGCATTTGTCCATTCTCACTCCAGAGTCAATGATCCAATGGGATCTTCAAGGGACCACTAACTTCTTTCTGACCACAACAAATGTCTAAGGAAATTCTAATCTAGCATGCAGAATAAAACAATATAGTCACTTCCTGAGATGGGCATGAGATTCCAGGGCCAGGTTATGGTTTGGATATAGAATGTCCCGGAAAAAGTTCATGTGTGGCAATGCAACAGTGTTCAGAGATGAAATAATCAAATCATGAGGGTCCTAATCTCATCAGTGGATAAATCCATTGATGGATTAATTAATTTATTGGGTGGTAAGGTAGGCAGATAGGGTAAGGCTGGGGGAGGTAGCTCACTGGGGTGTGGCCTGCTGAAACACTTACATTTGAATAGTTCCTTCAAGTTCCAAGGAGATTTCCTTTATGACTTCCATCTCATCACCTCAACCAGATCTGATAGACCTCCCATAGAATTCCCTGGAGTTATAGAACAGGATAGTTCTGATCCCAGAAACCTTATAGTATAGACAGAATAGCCCTCTTTGCAGATATGAAAAGTGAGACCTGGAATGACCAAGCTAGCTAGCTGCCCAAGCCTTTCCCCAAAGATCAACAGTTCATCAGCCTTGCCTGCTCGGGGTGCTCTAAGTGATTGTTAACCACCCTCGAGGAATCTAGGCTGCCTCCCTCCAGTGTGAGTGGATGATGCTTCTATCTCAGTGATTCCTCCCCTACATGGTCTAAACACCCCAGCCAGGTCCCTCTAGACCAGCTAGCTCTCTCTCTGTAGCCATGGTGACAGGGACTCTGCAGGTGCTGGCTTTATTTTTCTAGCTTGGAGCCTTCCCTTAGGTAGCACTACAAACCCCACTGATTCTTCCTGAGCATGGCATATCCCCAGTGTTGAATGTGTCTCCTGCAGCTCTTCCTGCTTACATGGCCCCTCTCAGTGCGCTGTCAACTGGCCGCCCTCTGTCCATCCTTTATGCCATCTACAAGGTCCTCCTCAAGAGCTGGAAATAATGAAGAGAGAGACCACCAGCCAGGGCACAGGCTGCCCCTGATTTTTGTACTGAGGGTTTAAAGTAGCCCAGGTGTGGAGGAACCCTGCCTCTCAGATGTGGAGTTGTTTTGTGTCGAGATGAACCTCTCGCTTCAGCCTCTGCCCCCTGCCCTTGTTGACGCTGTGCCAATTACCTTAGCATATTACACTCTGATTTCCCCACTGTGATTTGTAATGGACTATTAAGCCCATGTTGCCCATGAATCTCAGCCTAGAAGGCATCCATCACAAGCACAGTTTGAAATGACTTTCCCTGGATGAGGCCACAAACAGAGGCCAAAACCCAGGCTGAGGCCTATTGTCAAGAGCAACAGCTAGAGTGAGGTCAAGAACAAACAGGCAGACCACGCTGCAGGCCAGGAATTCCACTGCTGCCCAGTCATTAGAACCCAGCAAATTCCGTAGAAGATGATCAACTCCACTGCTCTCAAGTCTGTAGAGGTGGCAGCCTTGCGACCCATTTCAACATGGGCAACAAGAGTAATGGCCAATGACCATTAAGCCTTGCTCTGTGCCAGCACCAGCAAGAATTTGATTGACACACTGGCTCTTCACAAAGGCCTGGTACTAAGGTGCTCTTGCATCCCATCATAAATGTGGGAAACTGAGTCCTACCCAGGGTAAACCACCTGCCCAAGCTTACAGAGCTAGTGCACGATGGAGCCCAGGGTCAAACTCATGTAACTTGTCTTCAGGGCCTCTATAGGGTCATGATTGAATTTGGGTCCCTTTAATGAAGAATCCTTAATGAATACTGTTAACACAATAGAGCATTGAATTAGGGGTCTGTCCTTATAACAGGAGTTGTAAATAGTAGAGTGTGAGCCTCCTTCTGTTCTGTCTTCTTCTTTCTATGTTCTGGACAAAAAAACAAACCACTTTACTGACTTCATATCCACCTCATAGAACTATTACAAAGATTCTATTTCATAATATGTGTCAAAGTGCTTCATAAAGCAAAGCATTTGCCATATGAGTCATTAGTGCTATGGCTTTCCTCTAAAGAGCCTGTGTCTTGCTGTGGTCCTGCTACTCAGTGGCCAACTGAAATGGCCCAACTGACTTTGTGGCTTAATCTCTCTGAGCTTTGGCTTTTAAGACATAGAATGATACCATTGACACATGGCCATCTCCTCACCTTGATTCCTATCAGCCTGATTGTCCAAATTGTTATAGACCCCTGATAAGCTGAGGCGCATGGGTTCTCAGAGGATGCACAGCACACCATATGAACAGAAGACATTTATTATTATAGTAATTGTGCTAAGATGCCCTCTCCAGAGAGCTGCCAGCACTTTACAGACACAGTTCATTCATTCTCATAAGCAGACCCAGATGGACCACCCTGGGGGACCATCTGGCCCTGTACCGTGTGCCAAATCATCCTTGAAGAGATGGAGACAGTTTGGCTCACTGGAATGGGGGCAGAATCCTCTAGCTCCTGCTTTCATCCCCTGCCCAACCTGGCACAGGCCATGTCACCTCTGAGAGAAGGAAGCGACACTTCACCCCCAAATTTCTCCTTGTCCTTGGGATCCAGCTCCTCAGCCCGTATCAAGTTGGGGAAAGCTTCAAGGAATCACAAAATATCCCTAAGGCCATTCTTTGCAGCCAAATCCTTTTAGGGGAGGGGCCCAAGATATGGTCCCAGGACCAGCACCATTAAAACTTGTACAGTTAGAGATACAAATGATCAGACTCTCTACCCTAGTCAAACTGAATGAGAAACTCTGGGCATTTTAAGAAGCTTGACATTGATGCATACTATAGTTTGAGAATCCCTTCCTTAGAGTAAAGCTGAGTTACAGGTACAAAGGTAATCTGTGGCTCATGGAAGGCATTTTCTGCAGATGTAGAGGGTTAGCCCTGTGGTAGCTCATTTACTGAGCAGTCATTAGTCCCAGGCTAGAGTCTGAAAGGCAGTGGAGGTTAAAGTCCCCACCTGTTATCTCCCTGTCCTTCCACTTCATAGCCCCTGCATCTTAAGAGTGGATGAGACCATGTATCCAGTGCTTTTATAATGAAAAAGAAATAAAATGAAACAGACTTCCTAAATGTTTTGCTTGAAGGTCTCAAGTTTGGAGCTAAATTCCACTGTGCCCTCTAAGTAGGAGACCATGGTCTCAGCTGCAGGCTGACCCAGTGGCTTAGAGCATCGTTCTTGTCACTGACCCTCACCCACCCACCCCATCCACAGTGAATGATCTTTAGTGGTTCTGCTCAGTATTTCCAGGTGCTCATGGAAATGCTCCCACCTCTTAGGGCTAAGCAGGAGGTCTGTTCTTGACAGATAGCTCCAGGTTAGATGATAACTGCAGTGTGGACAGAAGCAAGAAGGAACACTTTCTATGTAGTCTGGCATTCCGCATAGTGACATACCTGATTTGAGAAACTCAGGGGACAGAGACCGTGCCATGTCCCATTTTTCTCTGCAGTCCTGTAGCACACATGGAGGTGCTCTGTCATTTTGAATTGGGAGGAATCTGCCCTGGGTTCCCCAAAGTGACATCAGCAGAGCCTGGGTGAAGGAATACAGCTGGTGCCAAGCTGTGACCCTGTGGCTGATAAGCAGCAGCCCTGGAAGGGTTGGGGTTTGTCGAGGTCAGTACCTGGAAGGATGAGAAATGACTCATGATGCAGGTGAGGGTGAGCATGAATCAAATCCTAATGGGTGCTTGAGACTGGCCAGGGACAAGCAGGAATTGCTACCCAGGTGATAGGATTGGTTGGGGCAGAGTCTGAGGGAGGTGGAGGAAATGGTCGTAGAGACCTGCAGTCTGTTGGTTCATAAGGCACTGACCTTATAGTCACCTGTGCTCTGGAAGGGAGATGGAGGAACGAGTACCACCACAGGGAATTTGTCCTCAACTGAGACTGTTTCAGGGGCCCCATCCCAGTGACCTTTGGGCCTTCCAGTGGGGGTCTCCAGGACTAACTAAGCTATGGAGAATCTCTGGCTTCTCTCTGTGCTTCTGATGAGAGGCATGGTGAGAACCGTTTTCAGGCGGACTGAGGAGGGTGTGTGTGTGTGCACACGCACACCTGTAACTTTGGGTTGGGTGTCAGCCATGATGGAAAGTCCACTGTCATCCCCACTGTCTTCATCATCCCTCGGGGTCTTTCTGCTGGCCAGAGGGCACAGGACAAGCCTTGTAAACATTATACTAAGGAAATAAGCCAGACACAAAAGGCTAATGTTGTTGGATTCTGCTTATATGACCTATCTAGAACTTCGCCATAATTAAATTTTTTAAAAAATATTGGAAAGGGAGATGGACACCAGCTTTCTAGGAATTATGCTATGTTCTCTACCAGAATAGCATCCCACCTAGAAAACAAGATTCTGAGCAAAGGGAGGATACTAGGGCCTTGGAAGAGTGGTCAGGGACCCTCTTCTCAAGCAGGGTCAGAGACCCCACCCTTAGAATATTCTAGAAGAACATGGCAGCCAGGAGACAACAGTTCTAGTCCCTCTCTACCCTTTACCACCTAACTGACCTTCAGCCATTTTTGTCATCTATACAATGTCATGGGGCTGTTGTCAGGATTAAAGGACAACATTTATATTGTTGAATTTCAAAAAATGGGGAGTGCTGAGCAAATGAAGATCTTTATTATTCTGAGTCACTTCTCTTCAAGGATGACAAGTGAGGTCAGGGAAGCAGATGGAGACCATCAGGGCAAGAAATTATGAGTGGAATCGTCTCACTGATTGGAACAAAGACCCAGGAAGTGTGTTGCAGAATGAATGGCAGCTCTTGGGGACTGCCTGGCCAGGTCAGCTGCTTCCGCTGTATGCGTCTTCCCCCAGTTCAGAGACTCTGACAGATGGATGCAGGAATTGTTTCCTAGTTCAGTCAGTGAAATGGATGCTATGAATAGTTTACAGTTCACCCCTGAGCCTGTAAATCCAAACTCCTCTGCATTGTGTTGTGCCCGGAACACATTAAATCTGGCATAAGATGGGACATAAAACATATCAGTGTTTAGTTGATTTGTTAATTTAGCTGTCAATGGAAATCAGATGTTGAGATTCACTGTGGCGCAAAGTAGCAATTTGTGCCTCTGTGAGAAGTATCAGTCTACGCTGTCATTTAGAAACCTTGCCCCAGCCGTGGGGTGTTTGGGGGATGTGGTGGCCCTGAAGAGGTCCTGACAATATGGTGGTCCATCCATCCAGGGTCCATCCCACTGTCATCCTCACTTGCACCAACGTGGAGTCTGCAGGATGCTCTCAAGAGTGGATCAGAGGTATGAATGAGGCATGAGTTCCTGAAAATAAAGCCAACACTCTATTCAAATGATACAATAACTTCCTATATTACTTTTCCCTCTAAAAATGGATCCAATCCTCACCCTGCCTGTCCCCTGGGTTGATAGTGAGAAATTAATAAAATGTTGGATGTGAAAGTGCTTTGAAGACTTTTGTAAATAGAAACATGGGGTCAAATTGGTGTAAACGTCTGTCTGAGATTGGGAGAAGGATTGACTTCCTTGTGCTTCTTTTAGAGTAACTTATCTTTCTTTTCTTATTAAACTACATATATACCTATTATAGAGCACATGAATTCAGAAAAGTATAAAAAAGAAAATGCAAAGCATTCAGTCTTCCAGCTCAGAGGTAACATTGGTTAACAATTTGATATATTCCTTCTAGTTTTTCTTTCTGTGTATATAAATGGGTTTTTGCCATGCTTTGCAAACATCTTTATATCCAGGCAGGTTGTTTGTTGTTTTGTTTTGTTTTTTCCAAGAAATTGGTCATGAAAATTTTTCCATGTTAGTAAAAGATCCTCCAAAGCCTCTCCGTGTGATAGGAGAGTGTTAGCTTTTATGATTACTTTCCTGTCATTGGACTTCTTGGGGTTTTATTTTTACTTTATGCTATTATAACCTTAAGTGAAGATCTTTGGGACTAAATATCTGTATAGCTCTCTCTTTCCTCAAGGAAGTTTCCTAGACATGAAACTTTGGAGCCTAAGAGACTGAACAAGTTTGTAAGGTTCTTAAACCATGTTGCCAAACTCTTCTAGAAAGGTTATCTTGGTTCACATTCCCACCAGAATGGAGGATCTGCTTGGAGCTTGATGACCATCACAAAGACCAGGAAGGACTCACAATTTTTCAACTTTACAAACTTGGAAATGGCACAGTGCTTCTTCAATGGGGCAAAAGCAACGCACATTCAGTTGAAAGCATGCTCCAAGTTTGAATTTTGTTCTTTTCCCAGGATAGTGATATGTAGTATAATACTCCCTTGTGATACTGGGCAGAGGCAGTGAGCCACAGCTCCCAGTCCAGCCATGTGATCACCACGGGAAACAGTGATGCTCTGCAGTGTACTGTGTTGGAAGCCGTGGCGCTGAGTAGGTTAGATGCATGAAATGCATGGTCAACCTACAGTATTTTCAGTTTACAGTGAGTTTATCATGGTGTAACGCCATTGTACGTCAAGGAGCATCTGTATGTAAAATTCTCTAACTTACTACATTCTTGCTAATACTCAATATTATTTCAAAATCTTTGTGAATTTGATGCAGACCAATCTTTTAAGTTGAATCTTCAGTTAACTTGTGTGCTACAGATACAGTATTCTAAGATATGGCTAAATGAACATTGCATTGACTATACAGATATAGGTAAAGACATTGTCAACTATCACACTTATGAGAACCCCTAAACCAATTTCTCTTGGAGTTCTGTCAGAAAGAATATTTATGTTCCTGTGAGTACTTCAAACCTTATAACAGATCCTGTCTCCCTTTTCTACTTTAGCTAGTAAGCAGCCCAGAAATATACTTTAGCCAAATGTTACTTATTGTGTAGAAAATCTTACAGCACTTTTATACTAAAATATTACTCTTACATCACCCTGATTTATTTATTCATATGTATATATTATGTGTAATTGCAGGTCACCTCAAATCCTTTTATTGAATAATACAGAAACAGTTAAATACCTTAAGTGTTATCTTCAAAGATTTGAGTGTGTCTGTTCCCATTGGACAATTGCCAGTCATCGACATCGGCAGAGCTGGTCCTTGGCCCGAGTCTGCGATGTGCAAGGATGCTGCTTCCACAGCACATTGGCAGTGCTCCATCCAGGAAGGTCCAGAAATAGCCATACTCCTGCTAATTCAGGGGTCAGAACGCAGAGTTGCTGGAACCCCTGTGGTCTGAGCCAGCATCCTCCCCTACCTGGCACCTGCCTGCTCACCTTTGGGGTGCCAGGTATGTCAACAGAGAACATTGAGGGGGAAGCCAGAACAGAGGAAGTTCCCTCTGAAGTCAGGGTCCACAGTCATCCAACAAGAGGCAGATGTGTGCTGAGGGGAGGGGAAGGGAGGTTCTTATCTGTCCAAAAAAGCTCCACTGCTAAGGCCAGCCAGTAGTTGTCAACAGTAGCTCAGAAGGCAGGCCCTGCCCTCATCCTCCTTGATAAGATGGAGTCCCAGGTGGGAAAATGGGGGCGAAAAATATGAGCCAGCCGCTCTTGGGCTACCTTCTTAAACTCTACTTAATCCTTATACTTACCTTGTGGGGAAAAAAAAGATAGATATTCTCCCCATTTCACAGAAGAAGAAACTGAGACTCAGAGGTTAGATACATCCAAGGTCACACAATTAGTTGCCGAGCTGGGCTTGGACCCAGTGAACAGACTCCAAAGCTTTCACTCCCCTTCCCTCTATTCACTACTCTGAACTGAGGCAGGAGAGGGTAGCTGACCTGTTAGGAGAAACCTGAGTGTCACCTCCACCGCATCATTTGCCACTGGAGGGGGTAAGGCCAAGGGAATGGTGTGGCTGTCTGCCCTGCCCCAGACACCAATAGAAAGCTACTCTAGGAATGTTCATTCCACAAATTGTGGGCATGTGGTGCAGGTGGCGTGGGGAAAAGGATTGCCTTGTTCTCACGGACCTGGGGATTTACTCAGCCTTTTTCCCACGGAGATGTAGGCTTTGCGCTGAAGTTGGGTGGCCTTGGAGCAGAGGAGGGGAGGAAGAGGGCAACCCTCCACCTTCAGGCCAGGTACCACACATAAACCCCTGCAGTGACTGCTGGGTTGGAACAGCCCGTGAGTCCTGGCCCTGTGGGGCTTTTCACCTGCTCTCAAAGCCTCCAGGCCCATCTGTCCTGGTGAGGAGTTGGTGGAGGGCCACAGGAGGAGCAGCAGGAATCCACTCATGATGGGGAGTCACATTCACGGGGAGAGTCAGAGGGATGGCAAGACTATCCCTCCAAGCCTCTCTCTCTGTAGCCAGTGAGCACATATGCACCCAGCACCCGCCTTCCTGGGGTGCTCAAGCCATAGTCAGAGTCTGCCTGACACTCCCCAAGCTCCCTGTGGCAACCCCACTTCCTGGGCCTCCCTGACACCACAGAATGGCCCTACTTGGCCCCGAGGTCCTGCGAGAAGAAGGAATGGGACAGACCAACCCACTGCCCGTGGTGTAGTCAGGCCACGCCAGCAGGTAGCGGCTGCTCTTGCCGCCTTTGCAGACACAGGCCACCACTGCCCAGCTGCTCCCACCTCGTGTCATCTTGTACTTCTCCCACCATCTCATACTTCCGTCCTTCGTTGTACCTTTAAAATTCCCCTCACCAGCCCCATCCTCTCCATGCTGCAGCCTGCCCTGAGCCAGGCCTCCCTGGATCCCGCCATGGCCTCACCAGCATCTCCTCTCCTCCCCCTCCCAGCCTCTAAGGCGTGACCCTAGTCCTCTCTCCCACCCTGGTCCTGCCCCTTTTGAAAGCATTTTAGATGCTCTTTGGCCCCTGTGGGTCAACAGTCCACAACCACCACCCCCCCCTTGTTTATTCCTGGGCTTCTCAAATGGCCTTTTCCACCCTGGTGCATCCAGCACATTAAGAGCATGGGCTTCCAAGTCCAGCAAACATAAAACCCTAGCTCTATCACATTAGGAATGATTTCACAAATCCTCGGATCCCAGTTTCCTTCTCAGTAAAAAGGACATAAAGAGAACTACTTCGTATAGTCTCTGTAAGAGTTAAATAAAATAATGCATAGAAAGCCTTTAGGATAGGACTTGGAACATTATATGCCCTAGGTAAATAGTGAGGGTACAGTTATTGTTCTCATGATTGATATCTGCATTGGCATCCACTGGCTATCTTCTCTCTTCAACAAGAGCCCTTCTACCGTGGCTACCCCAAATGGATTCAATGGAGGCTGAATGACTCCCATCTAACGTCAAGAAAGCTGAATTCACCTGGTTCCCTTAATTGTAGGAGCCTAGAGCCCACACCCCATGACCAGGTAGTCCTGTCCTATTCCTCCACCTGAATGATCCCCAACACCTGTGCTCCCCCATCCCAAGAAGCCTTCTCCGCTGCAAATTCTCAAGCCCAGGCACCGCAGCGATCTCAGTCACAGCTATAATTGTTTGTGATTAGTATTAATTCTCCAAGGTACAATTGGAATTGCTCATTGTTTACTGAACAAACAGGAGAAGAAAACAACATATTTTATGGGGCACTGTGGTGCACAGTGCTTAAATATCACCACTTTTCAGGGAGATTAATGGTAAAATGTGCACGGAGGTCATTTATAATATTAAAAATAAAATTATCAGCGTGTCTTTTCAGCAAAAGCAATGAAGATAAATGTTGAATAGGAGAACCTTAGGAAAAAAGACCATGCCACAAAAGAAAAGGGGTTTTGAGGCTACAGAGGACTAAGAAAATTTTTAATTTCTTCAGAGAGCTCAACCGTGAAAATGAAACACATTCCGCCTCCCTACGATGGCCTACGGGAATCTCGTGCTTCTTAGTAAATTCGTACGGAGACTGACTTGCTCGAGGAATTGTGGTTTTGAAACAAGGCCTCTGGGGCTCTTTCATGTCAGCTGGCAGCTTTGGTTTCGCCCTGGTGCCGCCCTTCATGCTGCCCCCTCCCTCACCCTCACCTCCAGCCACTCAGGCCTGCCGGGGTCACCTGCGACATGTCACTCACTTCTCTTCAGCTTCACCATCACCAGCCTCACCCAAGCCACCTCCGTGACCTGCGTGGTCAGTGATGACAACAGCCTGCCAGCTGCTTCTCCTCACGTCCTTGCCCTCTCCACTCTATTCTCCCTGAATTGCTCAGAATAATCTTTCTAAAGACATAGCAAATTCAAATTTTTTCAGTCTCCTGTTCAAACTCCTTACATAAAAGCCACACCCCTAGCCAGAGCCTCTGTCTCCCCTGCAGCTCCCCCTCAAGACCCTCTGGACCCTCCTGAGAACTCCTGGCCTTTGCTCAGTTTCTAGATCATAATGTCCTTTCCTGACCCCGGCTCCTCTGCGGTCTTTTTACATGCTGAGTTTTTCTCATCCTTCAACACCAGCTGTAATAG
>PVLC010043205.1:0-12639 GCA_004027655.1 Graphiurus murinus | reverse complement strand
GTACTGGGGATTGAACTCAGGGGCATTCTACCTCCGAGCTATACCCCCAGCCCTATTTTTTATTCTTTATTTTGAAACCGAGTCTCACTAAGTTGCGGAGTGCCTCACTAGGTAGCTGAGGCTGGCCGCGAACCCGGATCCTCCGGTCTCAGCCTCCCGAATGCTGGGATTACAAGCGTGCGCCACCGCGCCCGGCTTTTTATTTTTATTTTGAAACAAAGTTTCACTAAATTGCTAAGGCTGGTCTCTAACTTGCATTCCTCCTGTCTCAACCTCCCAAGTACTGGGATTACAGTCATCACCACTGTGCCCAGCTCAGTAGTTTCTTTCTTTCTTTCTTTTTCTTTCCAGTATTGGGGATTGAACCCAGGGGTATTTTACCTCTTAGCTACATCTCCAGCTGTATTTTATTTATTTATTTTTGCAGTAGTGGGGATTGAAGTCAGGGGCATTCTACCTCCGAGCTATATCCCCAGCCCTATTTTTTATTCTTTATTTTGAAACAGGGTCTCACTAAGTTGCGGAGTGCCTCACTAGGTAGCTGAGGCTGGCCGCGAACCCGATCCTCCGATCTCAGCCTCCCAAATGCTGGGATTACAAGCATGCGTCACCATGCCTGGCTCTGTATTTTATTTTTTATATTGAAACAGGGTCTCAGTAAGTTGCCAAGGCTGGCCATGAACCTGTGATCCTCCTGTCTCAGCCTCCCAAGTACTCCGTACACCACCACGCCAGGATCGGTAGTTATTTTAATTGTGATAAAATATGCACAACATAAAACTTACCATTTTAAGCATGTAATTCAGCAGGATGAAGCACATTCACGTAATTGTGCAACCATCACCACTGTCCGTCTCCAGAACGATTTCATCTTCCCAAACTTCGTCCACATTAAACACACTCCCCTAGCCGGGGGTGGTGGTGCACGCTTGTAATCCCAGTACTTGGGAGGCTGAGGCAGGAGGATCATAGGTTTGTGGCCAGCCTCACCTAGTTAGTGAGGTCCTCTGCAATTTAGTGAGACCCTGTTTCCAAATAAAGGATAAAAATAGGACTGGGGGTATAGCTTGGAGGTAGAATGCCCCGGGTTCAATCCCTAGTACCAAAACAAAACAAAACAAAACTCTCCCTCCCTGTTCTCTCTCCCGCCCCTGGCACCCATCATTCCATTCTTCTTTCTGTCTCCAGGAATGTGGCTCCTCCCGGGGCTCACGGGGGTGGGCCACACAGAGACTGTCCTTTTGCGACTGGCTTATTGCATTCAGCAACATGTACTTGAGGTCCAGCAGTGTACCGCATGTGTCAGAGTTTCCTTCCTTTTTTTAAAAAAAATATAATTATAAGCCGGGTGTGGTGGCACACACCTGTAATCCCAGTACTTGGGGGACTGAGACAAGAGGATCACAGGTTCAAGGCCAGCCTCAGCAACTTAATGAGACCCTGTTTCAAAATCTAAAAAAAAGGGCTAGGGGTGTAGCTCAGAAGTAGAATGCCCTTGGTTCAATCCCCAGTACCTCCCTCTATATATAAATGCATATTAATTTTACAAATTGATAGATATTTCCTTCCTTTTTAAGGCTCAGTAATATTCCAATGTGTGGATTCCATTCCACGTTTCTTCATTCTCCATGGATGGACAATAGGGTTGTTCCCAACTTTTGGCTACTGTTAATAACACTGCTTTGAACACAGGTGTGTACATATCTTCTAGAGTCCTTCCTTCTTTCCTTCCTTCCTTCTTTCCTTCCTTCCTTCCTTCCTTCCTTCCTTCCTTCCTTCCTTCCTTCCTTCCTTCCTTCCTTCCTCTTTCCTTTCTGTGTGTTACTGGGGATTGAGCCCAGGACTGTTCCACCTCTGATGGCTGAGCTACACCCAGCCCTTGTTATCCTTTCTTTTGAAATGGGGTCTAAGTTGCTAAGTTACACACTGATGCACACCACCATGTCTGGCCCAGGTTTTCCTTTCTTTCTTTTTTGATACTAGGAATTGAACCCAGGGGCATTCTACCCTTAAACTATACCCCCAGCCCTTCCTTTTTATTTTTGATTTTGAAACAGGGTCTCGCTAAACTGCTGAGGCTGTCCTCAAACCTGTAACCCTCCTGTCTCAGCCTTCAAGTACTGAGATGACAGGTGTGCACCACCACACCCAGCTCCAGGCTCTCCTTTCTGTAAGCAGAAAGCAAGAGGAAGGGAGGGAGGGAGGAAGAGAAAGAAAGAAGAGAGAAAATGGTCTTCCTAGCCAGGCATGGTGGCACACACTTGTAATCCCAGTACTCGGGAGGCTAAGACAAGAGGATCCGGGTTCGAGGCCAGCCTCAGCTACTTAGTGAGGCCCTCCACAATTTATTAAGACCCTGTTTCAAAAATAAAGAATAAAAAATAGGGCTGAGGGTGTAGCTCAGAGGTAGTATGCCCCTGAGCTCAATCCCTAGTATCGCAAAAAAGAAAATAAATCATCTTCCTGCCATGATTAGAATGTTAAAAATCAGCTTTATTTGCACCTTAAGCTGATAAAGTCCGTCAAAGCTATTTAAACAAGGAGACACCTCCCAGGCGGGCGTGGGAATTAAAGGTTGGCCAGCCTCCCTCACATCGGGCCTGGCAGGAGGACGGTGCCCAGTGGACGCGGTGTCTTTTTGCCTCGTTCCCCAGAGCTTCTGCCGCTTTGGTCTGGACACAGGGTCTAGTGGCTCCTGGGGCTCAGCCCAGGGCCTGACACACAGTAGGTGCTCAAGCAATGTCTGGTGAGACACTGCGGGCTCCTGTTGGGGAGAGGGCTGCGGTGCTGGCCCTGTCCCTGGGCCTCTGGCTGCTGGCCTCCGGCCCCGAGCCGGGCCTCTGCTTGCTGGCCTCCGGCCCCGAGCCGGGCCTCTGCTTGCTGGGAGGGACCGGCGTGTCTTTCTCCACATCCCCGGCTAGACAGCCTGGGCTGGAGGCTCTCTTATTTCCAGCTGTCTCACTTGTTAAGCCGTACAAGGTCCTCCCCCGGGTCTCGAGGGCTGGGGAGCCGGGGTTCTACACGCTAATATAGAATGTGATGACACCACGTTGGCCCAAAGACAACCGCACGGGGAAGCCGGGCTGGCGCGCCACTCAGCGCGTGTCACCAGCGGGAGCGCCCTGTGGTGAAGGTCGGTCTGGGCGCCGTCCAAGGGGAGTTCAAGTTGCTTTGGTTTAGGAGATAGGAATGTGGGCGAGTGTGTGTGTTGTCATCTGCGGTCCTCGGAGAATGACAGGCTCTGATTCAACAACCCTTTCCAGACACTGATGATGAGATCTCCACTTGGGCTTTGCTTTTTCCTTCCTTCCTTCCTTCCTTCCTTCCTTCCTTCCTTCCTTCCTTCCTTCCTTCCTTCCTTCCTCCTTCCCTTCCTTCCTTACTGTTTTTTGGTGGTATTGGGGATTGAACCCAGGAGCATTCTACCTCTGAGCCACACCCCCAGACCTTCTTATTCTTTTTTATTTTGAAACTGGGTTTCACTAAATGCTGAGGCTGGTCTCTAACCTGCGATCCTCCGGTTACATGACTCCATGATCAGGAGGCAGGACCCCCCAGAGGTGAAGCACCCAGCTTTGGAAGCAGACAGGCCTGAGCCCAACTTTCTATATTTTTATTTATTACTTTCTTTGGGGTACTGAGGACTGAACCCAGGGGCAATCTACCTTTGAGCTACACCCCTAGCCTGTTTTTTTTATTCTTTTATTTTGAAACAGGGTCTTACTAAATTGCAGAGGACCCCCCTAAGCTGCTGAGGCTGGCCGAGAACCTGCGATCCTCCTGTCTCAGCTTCCCAAGTACTGGGATTACAAGTGTGCACCACCACGCCCGGCTGGACCACAGATCTTTTCCATTTTGATGAACTCTTTAGGTCTCAGTTGCTAAGTCTGGACACAAACCTGTGATCTTCCTGTCTCAGCCTCCCAAGGACGGGCCACCACCCCCAGCTGGACCACAGATCTTTTCCATACTGATGAACTCTTTAGAACAACACGACCCCCAGGAGATGAGCGTCATTGTAGTTTTAGAGAGAGAGAAACTGCTACTCCAAAGGTAACTCACCATCAAGGAGCTGGGACATAGGAGTCAGGACTGAACCGCCTTCCATGCCATGTGGAAATGCAGGCGCAGGTTTATGGGGCTCACCTGGACAGGCAGGCTGGGCCTGCCCGGAGGTACGTGTTTTTTTGCTTTGTTTTTGTAGTACTGAGGATTGAACTCGGGGGCATTGTGCCCCTGAGCTACATCCCCAGCCCTTTCTATGTTTCTAATTTTGAACCAGGCTCTTCCTAAGTTGCCCAGGCTGGCCTCAAGCCTTCCATCCTCCTGTCTCAGCCTCCTGAGGAAGCTTATGTTTTATGATGGGTGATACACAGGTGCGCCCGATGACCAGGAGACATGATGTGTTAACTGAGATGATGGAAGGGCCAACAACGAGTGCCAAGAGCCCAGAGCACCAGACTTCTCTGGAGGAGGAATCCAGGAAGGCTCACTGGAGGAAGTGCCATGATCTGATCAATGTGCTGATCGGATTTCCGTCGGCTGCTTGTGCGGCAACCGCCGGTGGTAGCTGAACCACGGAGGATTTATTCTTCTTATGAATGGAAAGGCCTGGAGGAGGCGCTGGAGGAGGCCGGCAGGGCAAGGTTCCCTCGAGCTCCCTGCTGCGGGTCTTTGGAGCGTGGGGTTGTCTTCAGAGCGTGCGGTCCAGCCGGGCCATGTCTAGGCTCTGGGTTTGCAATCCAGGAAGCCAGGAGGGAGGGCAAAGGGCAGAAGCAAACGTGTCTGTCCACCGAGCCAGGCAAATTCCCCGGGCCCTGAAAGCCCTCGAGGCAGCTCTTTGACCAGGCATGGTGGCCCACTCGGTGAGGCGGAGGGGATGGGTACGGAGAAGCTGCGGAGGAAGGTCCGCCCAGCTTGTTGGGGGGCAGGAAGCCTGCGGTCCACATGGGGGGGAGGGGGGAGAGGAGCGAGGAGCCCAGAAAAAGGTGAGGATGGGGAAGAGAGGGTGGTTCGCTGTGGTTGGAGGGATGCAGGCATTGTGCGTGTGTGTGTACGTGTGTGTGCACGCATGCACGTGCATGCATGCATGTCTGCACATGTGTGCATGTATGCATACATGGGAGGGTGCACGTGTCTGTGTGCACGCACACACGTGCATGCATGCATGTCTGCACACGTGTGCATGTATGCATACACGGGAGGGTGCACGTGTGTGTGTTGCCATGAGAAGATGGTGACTGCCAGGGAGGAGGAGGCATGAGGTCAGTTGTGAGGCACTTGATAAGTTCAGACTGTTTCCACATCAAGTCCCCCCTCCCCCCTGCAGCAGAGTAACTTGGAGACCCACTGGGGCCACAGACAGGGGAGGGAGGTGGCCGGCAGCAGGGGACTGGGAAAGAGGCTGTTAGAGGGCGTAGCTCAGAGCCACGGACTCAAAGCTGATAATATTTCCAGAAATGTGGCTCAGAAACTGGGCGTGGTGGCACACGCTTGTAATGCCAGTTCTTGGGAAGCTGAGGAGGAGGATTGCAGGTTCAAGGACAGCCTCAGCAACTTAGAGAGGTTCTCAGCAACCTAGCAAGACCCTGTTTCCAAAGAAAAACTAACATAAGACTAGGAGTGTAGCTCGGAGGTAGAATGCTCCTTGGTTCAATCCCCAGCACCACAAAAAACAATAATCATAATAATAAAAAATTAAAAACACCTAGCCCAGATAGGAGGACGTTGGAACCTTTTCTGCAGGTGTGCTGGGAGGAGGTATAACTGATGGCCACGCTGCGGGCTCAGGGTTGGCCTGCGGAGGTTCAAATTGTCGGGAAATACGGTGCCAAAGAGAGCACAGCTCAACAGCAGGAACAGATTTTATTCTGGAATAAAACCTGGGAGGAAGCCGGGCATGGTGGCGCACACTTGTAATCCCAGTACTTGGGAGGCTGAGACCGGAGGATCCAGGTTCAAGGCCAGCCTCAGCTACCTAGTGAGGCCCTCTGCAACTTAGTGAGACTCGGTTTCAAAATAAAGACTAAAAAATAGGGCTGGGGGTATAGCTCGGAGGTAGAATGCCCCTGAGTTCAATCCCTAGTACCGCAAAAAAAAAAAAAAAAAAACCAAAAAACAAACAAACAAACAAACTCTGGGAGGAGGCGACTGACCGAGAGAGAGAGAGAGAGAGAGAGAGAGAGAGAGAGAGAGAGAGTCTGCAAGTGTCAGGAGCCCCTTCCTTGCAGGTGAGGGGCTTTTTATGGGGTTCAGAATGGGTGGGAGAGCAAGGCAGTCGTGTGTTCCTCTGATTGGCAGGCTTGACACCAGCCCAGAGCAGGTAAATCTATGGGGCTGGGGGCAGGGGCTGGTTAGAGGCATTTTCCCGTTCCCGGAGTCCTTTGTTCCTGGCCTTCCCTGGCCAGGCCTCGCAGTTGACCCCCCAGAACCCACACAAATCCCAGCTCTTCCACTTGTCCGTGATCAGCCGCCGCGTTCTCTGAGCCTCGCTTGTTCTGTGCGTGTGGAGAACGGTCCTTTGGCCAGCGCGGGGCCACGCAGGTGCAGATGCGGAGCAGAGCGACGGGCACAGAAGTGCTGGGTAGATGTCAGCTGCTCCTGTGTGATACAGATGTGGAAGGTCCCAGCTGCACCGGAGGGCGAGGCTAGCCCAGCGGCTGAGTCTTTTACAGACACTCTCCCGTCTGTCCTGGGCAGGCCCACGTACCTCTGGACGCACAGATGTGAGCTCACACGCTCTCCCTCCTGCACAGGGCCGGAGACTCCCTCAGGCCCGGGCCTCCCGGAGCAGCTGCTCTGAGCTGGGGCAGCCAGCTGGCACCTGGCCAGGATGCCCCAGGAGTTGCTTCCAAGAGTCATTGATAAAAAGCCCAAAGGCTGGCACGGTTCCCTCTCTTACTCCGTGCCTTCTTTGCCCTGATGGTTCACGCCTGTTGTTGCCAGGAACCTGTGGTCTCCAGAGCCCCTGGAGCATCAGGGCCGCGTGGATGATCAGCCCCTGGCATCTGGGTTCCCCCACGTGGAAGTCCACGCAGAGCCACTGTGCGGTCGATGCACACTTGGTCACAGCCCCTGATCGTCCTTGAGCTGTTCCTGCCAGCAGGGCGTCCGACAGTTAGAGAAGCGATGGCGGCAGGTGAGATGCTAACGTGCGGTTGCTGGGGAGGCCGAGGGAGCTGCACCCACCCCTGAGCAGGGAGCAGCCAGCCCGGCCTCAAGCTCAGAGAAGAATTCCTGGCAGTGGTGACTTCTCCATTGAAGAACAAGCCAGAAGCAATATCTGAAGACATAACAGAGGTGGAGCCCTGGCAACATTAAATAACCACAGATGCAAGAAATCAAGACCTTCAATCACGACAAATAAAGACAGGCCTTCC
This sequence comes from Graphiurus murinus, assembly GCA_004027655.1. Classification (NCBI taxonomy): domain Eukaryota; kingdom Metazoa; phylum Chordata; class Mammalia; order Rodentia; family Gliridae; genus Graphiurus; species Graphiurus murinus. The sequence goes on along the minus strand of PVLC010043205.1, from coordinate 5,260 downwards.
TAGGTATGCCATAACCAAGCGAGGGAGAAATAAAGTCAGAGAAAAATCTTTAAGCCAGCTAGTGAAAGAGACTTTATTTATTTGTTTGTCTGTTTACTTATTTTGCAGCACTGGGGATTGTACCCCGGGATTCTTCTACTCCAAACTACATCCCCAGTCCTATTTTTTATTCTGTACTTTGAAATAGGGTCTCACTAAGTTGCAGAGGGCCTTACCAGGTAGCTGAGGCTGGCCAAAAACCTGTGATCCTCCTGTCTCAACCTCCCAAGGTACTGGGATTACAAGGGTGTGCCACCACGCCCAGCAAAAGAGTCTTTTTCTTTCTTTCTTGCTTTCTTTCTTTCTTTCTTTCTTTCTTTCTTTCTTTCTTTCTTTCTTTCTTTCTTTCTTTTTGCAGTACTGGGGATGGAACCCAGGGACATTCTACCTCCAAGCTATACCCCCAGCGCTATTTTTTATTCTTTATTTTGGAACAGATTCTCATTAAGTTGTAGAGGGCCTCATTAAGTAGCTGAGGCTGGCCATGAACCTGTGATCCTCCTGTCTTAGCCTCCCAAGTACTAGGATTACAAATGTTTGCATCTGGCTCAAAAGAGACTTTAGACAGAGTAAAAATAGAACTGAAAGCTCACTTCTTAAAGGGAGAAGACGATGGTAGAGAAAAACCTACTGTCAACTTAGAATTCCAAACCAGGCTAGAATAGACTTTGAAATGGATGTGAATTAAGGGTCTACTTAGATAAACAAGAGCTCTTAACATTTATCAGTAGATCTAAACCGGGCGTGGTGGCGCATGCTTGTAATCCCAGCATTCGGGAGGTTGAGACCGGAGGATCCGGGTTCAAGGCCAGCCTCAGCTACCTAGTGAGGTACTCCGCAACTTAGTGAGACTCGGTTTCAAAATAAAGAATAAAAAAATAGGGCTGGGGGTATAGCTCGGAGGTAGAATGCCTCTGAGTTCAATCCCCAGTACCACAAAAACAAAAACAAAAACATTTATCAGTAGATCTACACTAAAAGAAACACTGAAGGTCGTTCACCTGCCGAAGGAAAATGATCCCAGATAAAGAGAATAATGTTGCAAGAAATAAAGAGTGGCAGAGCTGGGTGCAGTGCCTCATGCCTGTCATCCCAGGACTTGGGAGGCTAAGACAGGAGGATCGCAAGTTCAAGACCAGCCTCAGCAATTTAGTGAGACTCCTAGCAACTTAGTGAGACCCTGTTTCAAAACAAAACATAAAAAAAGGGGGGCTGGGGGAGGCTGAGACCGGAGGATCTGGGTTCGCGGCCAGCCTCAGCTACTTAGTGAGGCACTCCGCAACTTAGTGAGACTCGGTTTCAAAATAAAGAATAAAAAATAGGGCTGGGGGTATAGCTCGAAGGTAGAATGCCCCTGAGTTCAATCCCCAGTACCGCCAAAAAAAAAAAGGGGGGGCTGGGAGTGTAATTTGGAAGAATGTCACTGGGTTCAATCCCCGGTACCACAAAAAATAAATGGCGAGAAAGAGGGGAATGGAACAAAGAACGGGAGGAATAGAAAACAAATATTAATATGTTAAATTTAAACATTAACATATCAGTAGTTGTATTAAATATAGATGGTCCAAATATTTCAATGAACACAAAGATTGTCAGATTGGATTAAAAAACAGCACGGCAGCCAGGTGTGGTGGTGCACACCTGTAATTCCAGTGCTTGGGAGGCTGAGACAGGAGGACTGTAGGTTCAAGGCGAGCCTCAGCAACTTAGTGAGACCCCATTTCAAAATAAAAAATAAAATAGGGTTGGAGGTGTAGCTCAGAGGTAGACCGTTCCGGGGTTCAATCCTCCTTACCACCCAAACAAAACAAACAAACAAAAAAACCCAGTATAAGCCAGGTGTGGTGGCACACACCTGTACTTGGGAGGCTGAGGCAGGAAGATCACAGGTTTGAAGCCAGCCTCAACAACTTAGCAAGATCCTCAGCTAAGAACTTAGTGAGGCCCTGTCTCAAAACAAAAAATAAAACAGGCCTGGAGATGTGGCTCTTCGGTAGAATGCCCTGGGTTCAATTCTCTAGTACCACCAAAGAAAAAACAAAAGCAACCAATTCTATGCTACTTTCAAAAGAAATGTTGTACCTAAAAAGTCCCAGAAAGATTTGAAAGAGAAAGGATGAAACAAAATTACAAGCAAACACACAAGAGAAAGTAAAGGAGGAACTGAGGTAAACAAATGTCAGACAAATTTAGCTTTAAGAGATAAAGAGTATGGTAGCCCATGCTTGTAATCTCAGTGCTTTGGAGGCTGAAACAGGAGGACCACAGGTTCAAGACCAGCCTCAGCAACTTAGTGAAGTCCTCCACAACTTAGTGAGATCCTATTTCAAAAATAAAAAGCGAAGCCGGGGGTGGTGGTGCACGCTTGTAATCCCAGCATTCGGGAGGCTGAGACCGGAGGATCCGGGTTCGCGGCCAGCCTCAGCTACCTAGTGAGGCACTCCGCAACTTAGTGAGACCCGGTTTCAAAACAAAGTAAAAAATAGGGCTGGGGGTATAGTATAGCTCGGAGTAGAATGCCCCTGAGTTCAATCCCCAGTACCAAAAAAAATAAAAAATAAAAAATAAAAATAAAAAGCGTAAAATAAAATAGGGTTGGGGGTGTAGCTCAGAAGTGGAATACCCCTGAGTTCAATTACTCAATATTGAAAAAAAAAAAAAAAAGAAAAAAGAAAAGAAAGAGATACATTTCAAAATAATACTTTTAACACTAATACTTTTAAAAATTTTTTTTGCAGTACTGGGAATTGAACTCAGGGGCATTCTACTTCTGAGCTACACCCCCAGCCCTATTTTTTATCCTTTATTTTATTTTATTTTTTTGTGGTACTGGGGATTGAACTCAGGGCCATTCTACCTCCGAGCTATACCCCCAGACCTATTTTTTTATTCTTTATTTTGAAACAGGGTCTCACTAAGTTGCAGAGGGTCTCACTAAGCAGCTGAGGCTGGCCGCAAACCCGGATCCTCCAGTTTCAGCCTCCCAAATGCTGGGATTACAAGCGTGAACCACCACGCCCGGCAATACTAATACTTTTAATAATAATATTTTAATACTAAGATATGAGATCCTAAATTTGTATTCACTTTGAGAGGTATATAAATTTAAACTGACAGCCTAATAGGCTAAGGATAGGTCAGAAGCGTCACAACTACTTTTCTCTGGGACGTTAACAGGGGCTTCAGGGAGGAGGAGAAATCTGAGCTGGTTGTGATGGACCAAATGGTGCAATGATGCTATTAAGAGGTGGGGCCTTCAGGAGGCCAGGAGGCCAAGAGGCGGAGCCCTCATGAAAGTACTCAAGCTGCTGTGAGACGCACGCAGAGATGAACTCAGTTCCTGCCACAGGAAGAGGCAACAGATGGCTGTCCTCCAGGCAGGCATCAGCCCTCAGCAGACACCAGATCAGCCAGCAGCGTCATCCTGGGCGCACGGTCTCCGGAACCCTAAGAACTACATGACTGTCTCTTAAGCCACCCGGTCCATGGCCACTTACCGCAGCTCAAATGGACTAAGACACAGTCTTCAAGAATGAGCAGGGGCTCCCTAGGAAGCGTCAACAGGAAAAATAAGACGGCCTTCTCCTGACTTCCTTACTGACGCCACTTCACGAGGCTCTTACGCCCATCCTGTGATGTGGGCTTGATTGGATCCCCAGCCGACAGCGGGGGATTCAGAGACTAGAAGGGGCTGAGGAAGTTTGACTCAAATCAGAAAGTGAGGGATAGACCCAAGATCTGGACTCAGAGCTGGGCGTGGTGGTGCACACTTGTAATCCCAGTACTTGGGAGGCTGAGACAGGAGGATCACAGGTTCACGGCCAGCCTCAGCAGCTTAGGGAGGTCCTCTGCAACTTAGTAAGACCCTGTTTCAAAATAAAAGAATAAAATAAACAGGCTAGGAGCCGGGCGTGGTGGCGCACACTTGTAATTCCAGCACTTGGGAGGCTGAGACCGGAGGATCCAGGTTCGTGGCCAGCCTCAGCTACCTAGTGAGGCACTCCGCAACTTAGTGAGACCCTGTTTCAAAATAAAGAATAAAACATAGGGCTGGGGGTATAGCTTGGAGGTAGAATGCCCCTGAGTTCAATCCCCAGCACTGCAAAACAAAACAAAAACAGGCTAGGGATGTAGCTCAAAGGTAGACTGCCCCTGGGTTCAGTCGTCAGTACCCCAAAGAAAATAATAAATAAAAATAAAGAAATTTAGGCTCAGATCTATCTGCTTCCAAAGCTGGGTGCTTCACCTCTGGGGGGTCCTGCCTCCTGATCATGGAGTCATGTAACTAACTGCACTATTCCCAGCCTCTAGAAGAAAACACATAAGAGACAACAAAAAAATGTTACCAATGAGAACTTACACATCTGTGACGGCTGCAGGACTGAAAGTCTTTTCAGAAACATGAAAACATAATGTAATAATAATGTTTACATAATGCAAACATGATTTACATTATGATGAGAGACAATAATGTACATTTAAAAAAAAGAAAAAAGGAAACCCCTCCCAGCAGGCTGGTATGCCTACTGCCATCTAATGGCAAGATATAGTTATTGCAGGGAAAGAGCAAAAAAGTTTTAGGGAGTAGTAACCAAAAACTGAAAGTTAAAAACTGACAGTAAGCTGGGCGTGGTGGTGCACGCTTGTAATCCCAGCATTCGGGAGGCTGAGACTGGAGGATCCGGGTTCGCGGCCAGCCTCAGCTACCTAGTGAGGCACTCCACAACTTAGTGAGACTCGGTTTCAAAATAAAGAATAAAAAAAAAAAAAAAATAGGGCTGGGGGTATAGCTCGGAGGTAGAATGCCCCTGAGTTCAATCCCTAGTACCACAGAAAAAAAAAAACAAAAAAACTGACAGTAAACATGGGAACTAGCAGGGTGTGGTGGTGCACGCTTGTAATCTCAGTACTTAGGAGCCTGAGACCAGAGGATCCAGGTTTTTGGCCAGCCTCAGCTACTTAGTGAGGCCCTCTGCAACTTAGTAAGACCCTGTTTAAAAATAAAGAATAGCCGGGCGTGGTGGTGCACGCTTGTAATCCCAGCATTTGGGAGGCTGAGACCGGAGGATCCGGGTTCGCGGCCAGCCTCAGCTACCTAGTGAGGCACTCCGCAACTTAGTGAGACTCGGTTTCAAAATAAAGAATAAAAAAATAGGACTGGGGGTATAGCTCGGAGGTAGAATGCCCCTGAGTTCAATCCCTAGTACCGCAAAAAAAAAAA
>PVLC010043204.1:0-12637 GCA_004027655.1 Graphiurus murinus | reverse complement strand
GGTATCTGGAGGTTAGACTGCCTGGAGGTATTAAGGAATTCTTCTGACACTTGATTTCCCTGTTGGGAGAAAATCAAAAAAGGAGGGAGATGAGAGTGAATGAATTTTTTTAAAAAGTCCAAAGTAGAAGCATTTATGTTTTATTACATAAGTGTAATAAAACATTATGTTTTGGCGGTTTCTATGAGAATTTTTTTTTTCAGAATGGAGTACATTTTTCCAAAATTGCCTATTATTATCATAAATTTGGGCCTTACAAATGTCTAAAATTATGGTGATTATATTTCAAAATCCTGTCTTGTAAAAGTGAATATTTCTCAGAGTTTACTGATATCAACAATTTTGCAGCTACAGAAGTTTTACAAGATACAATTCTATGCAAAATATCAAAGCCAAATTGCAAAGCATTGGTATTAATTTCCTCCAAAAGTTGGAGTTCATTTCTTCCTCCTTATTCATGTTCTTCCTATTAGAAATATTTCTTCTTTTCATGATTATACAGTGTTTGTTGAGCAGTACTAGGTCATGCTAATATTTAAAGTAGAATCTGCTTAAGACATGACATATCAAACAGATTAAGATGTCTTTAGGTTATTATTTTCCAAAGTAAGAGAAAAATGATGTTAGAAGCATATATCCAAGTATTTTCTGCATTTTATTAGCATATTTATTATACTCTGCATTAGGAAAAATATGAAAGAATTTCTAACTACGATATAAAGTTTCACTTTACAGCATATTTATGTGTTTTATTCTACGCAAGATTCTTTTTTTAATTGGGTGAAATGTTTTTTCTTAAAAATAACTAAATAGTAGGGCAATAGAACAGAGCAAACACCCTAAAGTTGAATATAAATGGCTGAAGTCAATCAGGGAAACACTGCTTTAGGATAAGTTTCTCCAACTTGGTTCTAAAATATCAACTCCTTAAAAGTTACTCTGAAATAGGCAGTATTGTGATGTCCTAATGCTAAATATTTTTATTGATTTTGAAGCTATACATTTTCTATCCATCTAATGTTATAATGCACAACCTCTAATATAAGAAACAAAATTGCACTTAGAGATCAAAATAATAAAATCAATTCATTTTACAGGTGATTGACTTCAAATTCAATCAGCCCATTAGTGACTAAGCTAAAATTTGAGCCCAGTATCCTAACTCTCTCTGCTGTCTTCCTTACTGCCTCTAACAGGAATCTTAGCTGGGAACATTTGTACATCAAAGACCATAGATCCAATTTCCAAACTTATTTTCAGTGTTAGCCTACAATCACTAAATAATTGCAAATAAGATTAGCTTATGGTACTGTATATCACAAAATGCTGGGTTTATTCAAAAGATTTTCACCTGAAGATTATGTGAATCAGTAAGTACCTGTGAAAATGACAGTAAGCTTATCATAAAAGCTATACCAGGACACAGAATATGACTGAAGTTTAAACCTCAAGGAGTATTAGACTATTTTTGTTACTATTTGATGAATACCACACACACACACACACACACACACACACACACACACACACTAAGGTTAATAGTTTTAAAAATAAGCATAAGTAACTACAGATAACCAATCTATGAGCAAGTCGTCTGTATCAACACCCAAATCAAGACAAAATTCAAAGTAACAAAAAATTTAGAATAAAGGGCTAAAAATAATTAGGGAATGGGAAGAAGAAGGCAATAAACCAATTTGTTTTAGAAGCAAAATTTGAAACTAAAAATAAAAACATTTCAGAGTTATAAGTGCCAAATCAAAATTTACCCACGAGGACACAAATCTTTGTACAGAGCATGGTAATCTGGGTGAAGGTGGGAGAGAAACGGGGAAAATACTGGTTTCGTAAAGCTAATATCTAAACATCCCAATAGGGTATCATGTCTGTTTGGGCTCTATGAAGCTCCTTCTTGAATCTTTTAAATATCAGCTGCTGATGGGGACAGGGTTAGGAAGGACGTTGTTTTTAATCCTGAAGTAAATAATGCCTTAAATGTCTCCCTCCTGCCCTGAGTGAGCTGGGCCAGTTTTGTGGGTCACTCAATTGTAAGAAGTCAATGTAAAGGGCCTGGGGTAGTTGTCTGCCTGCCTGGTTCTGTTGGTGATGGTTTAGGGAGGAGTAGCTCCAGGAAACCAGCACCATAGCCCTCAAATGCAAACGTTCCTGTTCCCTTCCTTTCTGCCAATTCTCTGCCTGGAGGGGGGCTTCCACAGGCCAGTAAAGGCTCCTTGCTGGCTGCTCTCTGAAGGGGACTCAGTTTAGGAGCCAGGATTGGCACAGGGGAGAGGACCCAGCCACCACTCAGCCAGGACCACACTCCCAACACCCAGCCACCACCAACACACACCCAGATGTTGCTGACCTTTTTAAGAAAGAATAGGAAAAACTTCTCCTATCAGTTGTGACTTTGCTTTAAGCGTGTGGGGGGGGGGGGGGGCAGGGGCTAATATAAAAAAGAACCCAAGGCATGGAATATGTCGATCAGCTTCTCTGGGCCTCAGCTTGCTCATCTATGAAGGGGCGAACAGGGACCGTGGGCCCTGACTAAGGGGCCCTAAAGTTCTCCTGGCAGGAAAGGGGCTGTGGAGAGGGAACCCCAGGCAGAGCAATCACCCCGCCCCACTTGTGACCCGGAGCAAGACGGTCACTTGGGTTGACTTAAGGGAAGGGTTTAGTGTTTGTCTCTGACCTCAGTCCCCATGCCGACACCCCTACACACACACACACACACACACACACACACACACACACACACACACAATTTCCTTTCTCCCCTTCCTCTACGAGAGAATCATTTGCAAATATGAGCCGGTGGAAGTACAAACAGCTCCACAGAACTATTTAGGAAAGTCAATATGCAATTATGCAAAAGTCTGTGATAAGGCTCTAGCGGAGCAGAAAGCCGCACTAGGGAATAGAGCGCGTTTCCCCTTCCCTGGAGAAGGCGGGCGGCTGTTTCCAGAGCCCTGATGGCGGGACTGCAGCTCAATCCGAAGGCAGCTCTGGGTCCGCAGCCTCTCTTCCTGCTGCTCCCCTTCTCGGTCTCCGGCTCTCAATGGATGTCACCGTCTCTAGGTTCCCTTCTTCTCTCATTTTCTCCTAGTATCGCTCTCCTCCTCCCTTCCCCCTCCCCCCTCCTCCCTCCCCTCTCCCCTCTTCCCCCTTTCCCCTCTCCTCTTCCCTCTCCTTTCTTCTCTCCTCTCTCCTCGTCTCCTCCCGGGGCTCTGGGTTCCACGCCTTCCTCCGAGGTGCGAGCGCACCGATCGCGGCCCGGCGGGGCCTCTGCTCCCCTCGGTAGCTGCTGGGACCTGGGAGAGGGAAAAGCACCCAACCCCGGCGTCTCTCCCACTGCCGCACCTGAAGGGATGCCCTGGGGCCCAAGCGGCCGCCGCTGGGGGCACTCGGGGGCAGGGATCCTCCAGGGTCGCGTTTCCCACCCAAACTGCTCGCAGAGCACCCTTGACCTCCGAGGAAGAAAGGGGTGGTGGGTGGCATCCCGAGGCCAGGGCGCCCTTACGGAAGAGCTGTCCAGGAACAGAGACAAACTGCTTCTACAGTTAAAGAGGCAAAGACTGGGGTGATCTGGCGACACCCCCCCCTTACACACACACACACAAGCGCGCAGGGAAGAACGGCTCCCTCGGGTGCTCAGCCTCAAGCAGTAGGAGACAGGCCAGTGCGCCCGAGCTGCCGCGCGCTCCAGCTCCGGGATGCCAACCCCCCTCCCCCGCCGCCTCCCAGGCCCACTCCACGCCCTTCTGCAGAGGCTGAGACGACCCCACCCCACCCCCCAAAAATATGCGGTGACGGTCAAAAGTGGTCTGGGAAGGAGGCAACCTGCAGGAAAGGAGGCCTTTTTACTTTTTCTTCTTGCCAGGCAACATGCTCCCCCCAAATTTCTCCCCTGCGCCAAACCAGGTGTGAGCAGCCCCCGTAGCCCCCGCTCCTCTGCTGCGACCCCACCCGATGCAGGGAATCCGCGCCTGCACCCTGGAGGCTGTGGGACCCAGCAGCGCTGCAGGGCCGGGGACGCGGACAGGCACCAGGACCAGAGCTTGCTGTCGCGTGGGGTGGGCAGTCCTGCAGAGCGCTCTGCTTCGAGAAGTCCCCCCCCCCGCCCCCCGCCGGAAAGAGTCCCAGAGGTGGCAGCTGAGTTTCCAGTAAAGGATGCGATCCTCCCTGAGCTTGGAAGAAGGGGAGCCTCTCAGGGCTGTGGGTTCGGCTTGGAGCCGATTTGTTTGTGGCTTATACATGGACTTCCCCCATTAGTTACACTTTTCAAATTGGCCCTTTATGGCATAAATTGCCAGGGGGGAAATATAATTTTTACAAGTATGACCTTAGTCGGACGTTAGTTTTTTAAAAGACAAAGAAAGATGATATTTATTTTTCATTTTTAAATAAGGGCAGAGAAAACTCTTTTCACATATTCACAAGTGAGTAACTCTGCTCAGTGGGCGTCCTGCTGTTACTTCTTGTTCTTTCTTCCTTGTGTTTTTCAGGCTACCGAATTCTTTCCGAGCTGCAGGAAGTCTTGGTGTTTTTCTTATTAATCAGATAACTCAATGAAATGTTAAAATATTTATTTTTGAATAATCAGTACGATTTTCGCCTGGACATTTTCACCAAATATGTCCTTTTATCCAGTCAAAAATGAACACTGAGCATGACTAGTCTGGCTCATCCAGTTGCTCCAAAGGTACAGGTTTGCTATCGGTGACTGAAACCCGTGGGCCAGACTTCTTCCAGCACTCAGTACTTCCATTATTACTTTTGAATATATTAAACATGTGTTCACTTGTGATTAGTCCCTAGAAGAATGCTCTATTTTTTTTTCAGTTATTGCTAGTGGGGCTTTTTGTTTGTTGGCTTAATCTGGATCTAATAGCAGATTATAAAATAATGTTCATCCACCATTCAGTCCCTTATGCTAAAGTTTAAATGCCACTCACCACCACCACTATTTCTGTAGAACACTGAAACCATCCTGAGCTTTTACATGTCCATGCAAGCAATTTCACTACTGTTAGTCCAGGTTCTATGATATATCTATATTTAATGCAATATTTTAAAGTCACTCTTGGCATAGTAGCACAGAAAAATGTATACTTAATATACATCATTGAAATATATTTACACATCAATAAAATACCCTGAAACTATCTCCTCACTATTATGTTTTCATTAAGAGGCACCCTAATAACAAGTCATATGCTGTGGGTTTTATTATAATACAACACTGAATTTTAACTTCAGAAAAGTAGATGGACGTGTTTAAGAGCTCTTGTAGCAAAGCCTACATCTATTTAACCCAAATCATCTTTATTTCTCCTTTTTTTTGGGGGGGTGGCATTGAGCTTTGTTTCTTAAATTACAAAATTACTTCTTTCTAGTAATTATGATTCCTTCAGAAACCCTATCCATATCAGAGGTCAAGTTAGTCTCATGTTCACTCCACAAACATCCATAATTAGGGCTCCATAAATATTTTAAAAATCATAACCAAAATGTATTCAGTATTTTTAATGCTTAAGAGAACCCTAAACAGCCCCAGATATATAAGGGCATCTGATCATAAATTCCACTCACATTTTCTCCTACTTCTAGTTGCTCAATGAAAAAACTTAAGTTTCATATTTTCATCCAGAATTGTTAAAAGGAAATGGCATTATCATTGTTCATTTTCCCCTCTCCTAAAAGTTATTTGTTTAAGTTACTGAACAATGTCATGCTTCAGATTCCAAGAGTTCATTTGTACACTTCAGATTATCCAGGTAGCAGGTATAGTTAAATTGACGGTCAAGCAAATTCACACTCAGAACCAAGCAACCACTCATATTTTTTTCTTCCGAAGATGCTGAACATGTCCCATCATCTGTTTCTGTCTTTTCCCAAGCTGACTGAGCACACACAGCTGTATTAAATGTAGGCTTTAGCCTTGTGCCTTAGTCAAATGGTTGGGGGTGCTCCTGTACTTGGTATAATGTCCTAGCCTTCAAGTTGACAGTCATGGCTAGAGTGTAAGAACTGCCTTCGAATCTCAGTTAGGTCCTGTGGTCTCCTCTTGTTAGTTTCCAGCAGTGCACACGACCCCCTTTCCACCCCCCCCCCATCCTCATTAAATACAGGAACAGGGGAGTTTGTCATCCAGGCTGCAGTTTTTCCATCGTCCAGTAGACGGCACAAAAGTTCAAGTCTTCAAATGCTAAACAATTCACCCAGCCTGTTTGGTTAGGTTTGGTGAGTATGCAAGTATGCTGTTCTTTTAAACATCTAGTCAGTCAGCATTAGACTCGTGGAGCACAGAAGTGTCTCAAAACTTAAGGCAACTCACCAAGGTTTTGAAATGTAATGATGTGAAAAGGTTTTGCATATCTGCTTTAACATAATGCTGCTTCAGAAAATACACTGACACTTATAAATGAAGAAGGGAAAGTTTTGAGAAGTTTAACATATTAAATTATCTTTAAAGAAATTAAATTGAAAATACAGGCATTTTATTTTTAATATCTTCTAATGGATAAAGAAACTATTTGCAACCTGAGCTTTCAAGAATCTATATTAGAATTTTACATTATGTATTTGTGTCTTATTTAAAACATTTATCTGGGCACAGTGGTGCACACCTGTAATCTTAGTACTTGAGAGACTGAGACAGGAAGATCGCAGGTTGGAGGCCAGCCTCAGCAACTTAGACCCTCAGCAATGTAGCAAGAGCCTGTTTCAAAATAAAAAAGGCTGGGGATGTAACTCACAGGTAGAACACCCTTGGGCTGGATCCTCACTACCAAAAAATAAAAACATTTAATACACAATTAGGTCCAGAAAATTGAGGATTGTTTTTAAATGGGCTTATATATGTATGTATTTAAAGAAGGGGAAGAAATCTTCTCTGCAAAGTTTTGTGAGTATCTTGTGGGGCTATTTGAAGATAAAGTCATCAGAAATGAAGTTGAGACGTTTGCCTCTTCTTAGTACAATATATGGCTTTGGCTAATATTTATACTTTTTACCAAAAGACTTCTACTTCTTTTCTTTCTGCAGACATTCCTTATGTCAAAGTTGGGGGAAGGGGAAAGTGTGGGCTAATAACTCATTTCCCAGTTAATTTTATTAAGAATTTATAGCACTGTTTAGAAAGTTTTAAGACAACCATAAATTTTATTAGGAATATTTTATTAAGCCCTCCATTTAATTAATAAAAGACCTCTATAACTTCTGAAAATGTCAGAGCTAGTAATTATGTTAACCAGTGTAGTTTTTTCCTTCTCTAGAGACCAAAGCCTTTAATGATTCGAAATAGAAAAGTAGTGAGGAAAGCACCCTCCCCCCAAAAAAGATTTTGTGTTTTTTTTCCCCTAAACTTTTGTATTATCCGTTTATAGATAATGCTGTTAGATATTTTTCCCTACAAAGTCAAGGAGCCTAAGCTGACCTCTCATTGACTTCTGAACTGGACCTAGACATTCTTTGTTTTCTGAAGCAAAATGCAGTAAACAAATCTCCCTGGTCCTTAGAGCCTGGATTGCTTTGGGGCACTTGATTAACGTCCTCTCTAATCCTCTGGGTTAACCCCCTTTCATATCACCTAACCAGGTTTCTCCCTTTAATAGACCTCTAAATAGTTTATTCCACTCTTCTTACAGCCATTCATTAGCTTTGACATCTTGGTTCCTTTCTCCTATCACTTGCAGGCTCTTATCTCCAGCATTCCTCTAGTATCTCTTCTAGATTTCAACTCTATTTTCTTTTAACTGTCTTCCCTTCCCCTTATTTCTACCTTTTGAAATGAAAATGCTAATGTGGGGTGAGATTTGGAGGAGGGATGCTCTTGAAGTACAAATCCCAAGCCCACACACCACAGGACAAACTAAAAAGCAATCACAACATTTTAACAGGCGTCTTCAAGATAGGTGGCAGATGATAAACCCTTATCATTCTGTGACCTGCAGCTGCCAAACTCGATTGATTAACGGGCTTTTGTTTATTCTGGGCTGGCAAATACACACACATTTTACCTTAAGAGGTGCCTCTTTAATTTCAGAGGGTTTTTGAGCTGACTCATCAGTGTGAACTTTTGTGACAAAAGCCTAATTCAGGATATGGGCCTTTCCAAAAGCACAACTCCTTACAGGAGAACAGAAAGTTACCAGAGAGTTCTCCAGGACAATCATACCAACAGCCCTGAGGAGCACTGCTGCTTTAACTGCCTCCCTAGAGGAGGATATAAACAATGGAGAGACCCAGGGCTTAGTGTCTCTCTGTTTCTCTTTCTCTCTCTCTCTCTCTCTCTCTCTCTCTCTCTCTCTCTCTCTCTCTCTCTCTCTCTCTCTCCAAGTCTCTTCTCTATCTCAGGAAGATGCTCTGAAATAGGAGGGGGAAAGCAGAGAATAGAGGGCCTGCATTGCAAGAGCTAGGGCCAAGTGCCAAAATACTTCGCCAGGCCAACTTCTTGCAAAATAAAAATGTTATTGCCTTAAAAAGCAAGTATTTGAAATAAACGTGGGATAGGTACTATCAAAGAACAGGCACAAATATCAGCAGTGGTTTACTAAGATATCTAGAACTGCCTCTTCACTTTTTCCTTTTAATAGATGATTAATTGCCACCCTGCTAAAGAAGTTTTTTTTTTTTAATTTTTATGGCTACTATATTGCAACTCTAGCCGTCCTCCCTGCAATTTCTCTCAGCAAGCCCCAACTGTAATAACTGTTTGCTAATTGTAAAATCCTTATCCAGAATGAGGTTTGGGCAAACAATTTGTACTACTGTAATTACATTGTAAAAGTGTTTTACTCCCTTGATTGTTCAGAATTAATGTATGAAGGCCTAGAAGTAGTATCAGGTTCACAGTTATAAATGGAAAGATGCTTTCAAAACTAAGCTCACACACTCAAACTATTCCATTCTTTAAGGAAAGTCTGCGTGTGGGCAATTTAAAGTACATTTTTAAAGTAATCTGACATATCAGGGTTAAAACACACATAGTTTCTTCCTCTCCTTTGAAGATTTTGATTATGTTTAAAAAGATTTACTTACCTGAATCTTTTTTTTTTTTCATTTCTGCTAGAAAACAACAACAAAAAATACTGGAAAGCATCAGTACAAAATGAATCCTGTTGTCAAAAATATAAACTGTATGTCAAAACTGACCTCTTTTCAAATATGAAAACCTGGACACCGAGCTGAGGTAAAGCCATGCCCATTACCTAAGTCGGCCAGAGAACTCCCAGGGCTGTTAAAGACCACAGTCCTCGGAGTGCATTTCGCAGTAAATTTCTCTCAGTTAAATTATACTTACACAATTTCCCCTCTCAGTTCATTTAAGGACCGTAAACGTAGATGTGCCCACATCGGTGTCTGGTTTGACGCCTCCCCCGTCCCCCTCCTACCCCAAGTGGAGCGGAGCTTGGCAGGCCAGCTGGAGAGACGGCGCTCACACCCGGGCTAGCAGCGGTCCCTGGGCGCTCAGGTGTCGGCTGCGGCCGTCTGGAGTTGGGAAAAGATTCACAGGCTACCGGCCCAGTTTAGTCCTCTCCACGATTGGAAAAGAAGTCGGCTGCCTGGCCCAGCGAGCGCAACGCCCCCCAAATTAAAGAAAAATCGCCTTCCTGAGACCGGGAGGTTTCATCTTGGCCTCAAATTCTGTTTTCAAGTTCACACTGAGGGGCCTAGGGGTGAGGGTGTGGGTCTGACGAGGGCTCAAAGGCAGTGATAATTCACCTGGTTCCCCCACCACCCCGGCTTTGACTGGGGCCTACCTTAACCTCCCAAGTGATGTAAAGGGCGTCTGTACCGGCGGAAAACGCTACCCCAAGTACATGGTGGAGAAAAGTTAAAGATCTTAAAACTTGAGTGCTGAAGACAAAAATGTACAAAATAAAAGAGAGACAGAAAGAAGAGCAAGAAAAAACAAATCTTGGGGATTTTTTTTTTTAACAGTCGAAACTCTTTCAGGCAAAGCGCATCTGATGGTTTTGGGTGAACATGTTAGTCTTTCAGGCACACGGGGACAAGTTCAGTGTTGAGGCGGGGGTGGGGTACAGGAGGCAGGGAAGGCTCTTCTGCTCGACTTTATGGGCGCACTCCACTGTAGGGGTGAACTAATCGGCGTTGACTCCTGCGAAGTGCTAAAAGAAGCCGTAGACGTCGCCGACGGAGGCTACGTGCGCTTGGTGGAACCAGATTCCAGCTCTAGGCTGATGATTGCCCAGGGTCCCCAGATCCAGCGAACCCCACTCTACACAAACTTGAGTCCTACCTAGCGGACGAATGCAAATCCTCCAAGCCTTAGAGTTGACTGCAGTGCATTTTAGAGCTTCTAAGGCTTCCCAAACAATCTCCAAGAGCCCCCTAATCTTTCTTGAAACTCTCCCATTATCCCCCTCCCCCCGCCTCCAAGGGTAAGGGTTCGGTCCGCAGCTGGTGGGGTGGGACTGGGGGTGGGGGCGATGGGAACGGGAACGCGGGCCGGCTGCTTTGAGGGGAGTCAGCCTTTTGGCCACCTTCAGGGCGGGAATCGGGACTGGCAGTTTGCATTCCCGGCAGATCGAAGCTCCCTGCTGATCGATTATTTGATAATTGATTTTCCCCGCAGCCAATGCGCGGCCGCCTGGGCGGGGGCGTCTCCTGATTGGCGGAGCCCTCCTCCACGGCGGCCTACCGAGATTTGGGTGAGCTCATTTTCCAGTCGACCGCAGGGGGAGTTTTCTGCGAGGTTTCAGCTGGAGGGAGGGGGAAAAAACCTCTCCGAGCCGTGCGAGCTGCGAGCCCTGCTAGGGATGTGCGGTTTCCAGCTGCTGGTAGAACTGCTGCGCCTGAGCCGTCTCTGCAGATCAGAGCTGGGCGGGCAGAAAAATAAAGACGAAAATAACACCACTAAATAGAATGATAAAGGGCCGGCTCAGAGTGGGAGAATCAAAAGAAGGAAAAGATGTTAAGCCCAGAGAATAGGTATTTAAAGGGAGAAAGTTAAAAATCAGTGGCTGGTTGGAGACTTGGAGTTGTGGGAATGGGGCAGCTTTTGTCTAAAATCTCAGCTCCCGAAGTGGATTTCTTTTTCCCTGCCACTGGGAGTTTTCACCGAGCCGGGTTGGGGACAGACAAGCTGAGTGCTGGGATGGAGGTCTAGGGAGAAAAGCGCCGGGCGGCACTGGGGAAAGAGCTGGGGGCGCAGAGACCCTCCAGGCCCGAGCGAGGCGGATGCTGGAGCCCCTCGGCGCCTCGAAGACAAAGGCGGACGCGACCGCAGCCTCAGCCCAGCGCTTCGGCCCCGTCGCGCCGCGCCCGGGGCGCACAGCTACCTAGCCCGGAGCGGGTCGGAGAAGGAGCCTCCCTCCTTGAGGCTCCGGGGCCCGGGCTCCGCCCGCGAGGTCTGGGCTGCTCGGAGCCCGAGTCGGGTTTCGCTTTCCGGCGATCATAAATAGCTTGGTGTTTGTAAACAGGCGCTGGGGGCACATTCCCGGCGCTCGGCTCATTGTTAGCTGCCTTCCTCTCTCACTTCGCGCAGGACGCGGGGGCTGGGGCTGGGGGCTGCCAGGGCGAGGAGGTGGGGGCGCCCAGACCCAAAGTGACAAAATGCAAGCATTTCCTTTCCTCCGGCCGGGGGTCCACCTCTGACAGTGAAAAAACTCTAAGCTGGGTTTGCAGAAAACCCGAGCTACCTCCACCCCAACGTTCTCAGGACTCCTCAGCAGAGCCTTTCCCAGTCCCTCTCGGGCTCCTCTTCTCCTGGCTTCTGATTTGACTTTTCTCCGTGGGGTGTCTAATTCTGAGAATCTAGTACTTTGCGTATCATCCCCTCTCCCCGAAAAAAAAATAATAACTGGCAGACCCCAATAATGTCGAGGAAAGTCTTGAAGTCTATGCGCAGAGCCCTGTGCAAAATAACTCCCGCTGCTGCCTGCCCCGCGTTTATTCCCTATTTATTTCAAGAGAGTTCGCTTTGGGGAGAGTCTGGAGGGGGGAAGAAGAGAAAAGAATATGGAAAATAAAGCCGGCGGCCGGGAGTTGCTGCCTGCGTTCGTGTGCGTGTGCCTTGAGTGTGTAGTATTTGTGCCTGGGCGTACGATTTAATGGAGCGCCTTTCTGCCTCTCCAGTGCGGCCGGAGCTCGCTTCGCGCACCCACCCCTGCGGAGGAGCTTACTTGCTGCAGCCCAATGCATTGTGTAAGACGCGACCTGTTATGGCCACCACTACTTCCGGGTTCTAGCATTCTGGTCGGAATCCACCTCTCCGCCTGTGCAACACACACTTTACACACGCACGGGGACTGCAAGCGGGCAGCATCGATCGTGGCTCCTTTAAGACAAACTCAGACAGACATTTTTTTTTTTTTTTAACCCTCCTTCTCTAATCTCCCTCCAGTGCAGCAGTTGCAAAGGAGAGAGAGAGGGAGAAAGAGAAAGAGAGAGGGAAGAGAAAAACTGATTAGGAATTAGAACTGATTCAAGGGAAGCGAGCGCTAGGGCTTTGTGCATTTGAATATTAACATTTGAGGTGTTCTGACCAGAAGAAGACAGAGCGGATGATCATTCATTCACCACGTTGACAACCTCGCCTGTGATTGACAGCTGGAGTGGCAGAAAGCCATGAGATTTGGTAGTTGGGTCTGAGGGGCGCTTTTTTTTTTTT